>CM035132.1:28619891-28834891 GCA_020205605.1 Panax ginseng
TTGGCTCCTGTACCTGAAGGTAGTTATGGATTCTTCTACTGGAAAGTTATCATTGTTTTAAATTATATTCGGAAGCTATATGCAGTTACTGTAACAAAAATTGGTGATTAATTATAAGTTGTTAGTCCAATCAAACTAAGTATATCCTTATAAAGTGGTAAAACTGTAATGATCTGAATTGGTGCAGATCCATGGAAACCAAGAAGCTTTTGGACAAACTTGTGGTGTTGAAGCTTAATGGAGGATTGGGGACAACAATGGGTTGTACTGGGCCTAAGTATGCATTTACCTGCTTTACAACATAGCTTAACAGTCCTTCATGCGACTAAATTATACATAAACTTACTTTATAGTCTTTTACAGGACTGGATTAGACAGAGATTATATGATTAAGTGCTACTCTTTTAAAGCTTTCTGTTGCTACTGTACTGTGCTGTTAACCATTGTTGCTTGCTGCTGTCTAGATTTGACAGCTCACGTTATTTTGTCTTCTTCGGTGCTTAAGGTTGTAAGATGTCTAGGATTAATCTGGATGTCACTTTGCTCTAATTATTTTTTTTATATATTTTAATTCTTATCTAGGCTCTTCTCTTCATCTGAGTATCATCTGGCACCTAAAAATCTGTCTCTAAAGCTGATTGTTGAAATATTGGTTGCATATGCTATTTTTTGCATTTCTTTCTCAAGATACTCTGCCTCATTAGAGATTGTTCTACTTTGCTCTAGATGATAATTTAGACAACATTGAATAAAACTACATTTTACTTATTTACAGGTTCAGTGTTTTTTTTGACAGTTTTGTTACAATATTACAGTTCTATTCTTGATTCCACTGTCATAATTATCTTTGCCTTGTTAATAGTTTTTCAGAGTTAATTAATGATTTTTTACTTTGTGTTCCATGTTGCCATGATTCTTCTCCAAATAGGAGTACCTGATTAATTCCACTTTGTTGTTATGCAGATCTGTCATCGAAGTTCGGAATGGTTTAACATTCCTAGACTTGATTGTCATCCAAATTGAGGTATTTTGGACATGTCACATATGTCAGTATGTACCCTTTCTGATAAATGTATTTAAATAATTTTGCTTGATGCTAACCTTTCCATTTGGGCATAGACACTTAATGCCAAGTATGGATGCAATGTGCCGCTTCTTCTTATGAACTCATTCAACACACATGAGGACACACAAAAGGTGAATAACATCTTCACTGAGTTCTTTATTCCCACAAGATTTTATATGATTCTAAGTAGATTAATAATCCTCGAGTCTTCTTAAATGTAGATTGTTGAAAAATACGCCAACTCAAAGATTGAAATCCATACATTTAACCAGGTTTGTTAGTTATCCGTGATCACTGTCCATTTAGTGCTTTGATGGGACTCCAGTCTCAAATTTTTCTTTTTGGTGACTTTTACAGAGCCAGTTTCCTCGTTTAGTTATTGAAGATTTCCTGCCACTGCCCAGCAAAGGAATTTCTGGCAAAGATGGATGGTAACTATATCATCGCCACTTTTTTGAAATATTTTTCTTAAAACTTCTATTTATAGATCCTTACATTCAAGTGATGATGTGGTTAAGTTGTTTCACTTCTTTTCTTATCCTAGAGTAATTTCAGATCTCCATGAACTAAACTCCTTTCTTATTGTGTGCATTCCAAAGATGTATGCATCATGTTTATATCTACATCTATAGCTCTACATCATGATTTCATTCCATTTCCATTTTATGAATCACCTTTTTTCAGAGAAATATGAATTATTTTAGAACTATTATGCGTTCAAGCTTTGTAGGTTGATTGTAGGTTCTGTTGTTCTATATGTTCATTTCTGAGCTCACGAATGCCGTTTTCATACGAAGGTATCCCCCGGGCCATGGTGATGTTTTTCCAGCCTTGATGAATAGTGGCAAGCTCGATGAACTATTGTCTAAGGTTTTACCCTCTGCGCAAGTTCATTATTCCTTTTTCTTTTTGACATGCTTTCAAGTATATGCAATAATGTGGGGTTTACTAGGGTTTTCATTTTTTCTTTTTCTTTCCCTTTGACAGGGCAAGGAATATGTGTTCATTGCCAATTCCGATAATTTGGGAGCTATTGTAGATTTGAGTATCCTTACCGGGCCTTTATTGATCTTAGTTTCTTCCCTGTAACACTGCTGTGTTTCTTAACTAGATTGTTACAGGAATTTTGAATCATTTGATCCAAAACAAAAATGAATACTGCATGGAGGTAATCCAAGAGATGGATACAATTTTTTCTTTTTCATTTAGCTTTTCTGTTTCTTAGCTTCAATGCGCAATGGTTTTTCAGGTGACACCCAAAACATTGGCTGATGTGAAAGGTGGAACTTTAATTTCTTATGATGGAAAAGTTCAGGTATGTGTTTATTAGTTGTTACTCATCTTAACTTAGCTCATTCAGAAATGGAACGATGAGCAAAGTACACAATTGCAAATTTATATAAACTTGCCAATCATATCTTGCACATGATAGCTTTCATGATAACGTGCACTTTATTTGATTGTCATGCACTATTTATATGTGCCTTCTATCTGCCTCCCACATTGCATCTTTAGAGACGTGTTTCAAAAAATGATTTCAAGATTTGGTAATCTTGCTTACGGTGTTAGAAGTGCTAAAAATCTGTATGAACTAACTATATAGATATGAAATCGGGTGCTCGCTTGTGAAAACCGAATTTCGAGTTGTAACCTGATTGTAAACTTGTTCTCTTAATTAACAACTGATTATGTACTCTCAGAAGCATGCCTGGCACTCCCTTCAACGACACCTTTTCAACAGTATCAAGACAATATTACTGAACCTCGGATATTGATCGCGTAATTTTCTCATGTAAAATTAGTAAAGGCATTACTCATTAGAAGCATCAAAATACGAAGTTTGTCATGACAATAGTAATATGAGGAAAGATTTAACATTGCATGGGACCAAAGTATTCTTTCAGTGTGCACATACCTAGTAGATATGTGCAACTTTTTGAGCTAGAGTGGAATGTTTAACGGGATTGATCATGCTAAAGTAGGCTAACGTGTCTTCCCCGCAAACAGCCATCATTGCTTGATGGTGCTCGCTATAAATTAAAGATGTATGTATGCCTTTTGACGTAGTGATCAGCTTTTCATTGGTGAGAGCAGTCTAGGAAATTAGTAGCCCCTCCTGTTTTTTTAATTAGGTCACCTTCATTGGGGAACTTCTGAAGTACAAGTTTTGTCCAGTACAAGAATGATCTTCTAAATTCTAAATAATCAGACTAACATTCTCCTTAATTGTGTCCATAATGGCTTATTGTTGAGTTCATTCTACCTCTGTCAATACTAACTAATTAATCTTGTAAACATATATTACTTGAGCCTTTTTGTATTCTTTTACTCACTCCGCCCTGTAAAAGTAGTATCATTTTCTTTGTAAAATTACGAAGAAATGGTACTCTTGGACACGCAATATTTTGTTATCATTGCACACCATTCATGGTCTTATGCTTAGCCATCTAGCAACCTGAAAATGAAAAGGATAGGCTAGTGCTATGAATTAGTTCTCTGCTTTTTTTTATCCACTGATGTATTTCCTGAATTTTGTGTGGTGCAGCTCCTTGAAATTGCTCAGGTTCCTGACGAACATGTAAGGATGGTTCTTGTTTCTTGTGCTGTTTTATCTTTGAGATGCATAGACATAGATATATGCTTAAAAATATATATATATATATATATATATATATGCGTATAAAAATATTATATATATATATATGTGTGTGTGTGCGTGCGTGTGTTTTATAAATTGAATATTATATGTCTACCTCTATTAGAAGTGAAAATTTTAATTGAATGGTAATTGCACTAGGTATACAACCTTCCTTATTCTTACTTCTTTTTGTTTATCTAAAAAATTTTAGTATGTCATCACTAAACTATTAAAGGTAGGAGCAAATGGTAAATGGTGTAAGGATGAAATCTGGAGTACGGGTGAATGTAATCCTTGCTTCATACATAATCCCTGGGAGTGGGTAGAGAGGAACATAAACAGTGAGGGTAATGCTTGCTATGTCTTAGTATAAGGAGATCAGTTAAGCTTAGCTATTCAACCCCATCAATTATTATAAAGAGAAAGTAAACTGATGTGTCTGGACTGCTTGAGCTTTCCTGATTAGATAGCTTACACTAGGATTTATTTCGAAAGTACATGATATGCTTTCTGCAATCAACATGATGATGTTGGTGCACTGATTTGATTTATTTGGGAATTTTTAAAAGGTGTTGATTCAAGGAGTAAGTGAATGATGTAAAGCCATAGAAATATACATGATGCCTATCCTTGCTTGGAAATCAGCCACCTCACAGGATAATTTGAGGTCATTCCCTAGGGATCATCTGCATGTCAGATCAAACTAAAAAATGGATTTAATTTCAATAATAATAGTTTGAACATTCACAAATAAATCTTGGCCTTATATAGAGGACACGTGATACTGAACAATAACTTCACTAATCCACTATACCATCATCTCATCTGCTAACCTATCAACCTACTCATCTATCATTCCCTTAGTTAAAGTCTAAAAAAGTAAATACTAAATTGGGGGAAACATGTTAAGATATTAATTGTTGATTACTTGTACACGTGTGAAGTCAAATGCCATGCTTTTGAGTCATTTCATGTCGGTGGCTGATATGTTAGTTCTTTGTTTCATACAGGTCAATGAATTCAAGTCTATAGAGAAGTTCAAAATTTTCAATACCAACAACTTGTAAGTTATGCTCGTGTAGCACAAATAGAAATAAAAAAGTGCTTGTACACATACAAATATAGTGATTGAACACTCCCAATGTATTATGTCAGGTGGGCGAACTTGAGTGCAATCAAAAGACTTGTACAAGCAAATGCTCTCAAGATGGAGATTATTCCAAACCCGAAGGTATTTATTTTGAGTTCGTCAAAGATGCTCAAGTAACAAGCAAATATTAGTGGACTAGTTCTGATAAAGATTAATTGTGTACAGGAAGTGGAAGGGTTTAAAGTTCTTCAGCTCGAAACTGCAGCTGGTGCTGCGATTAAGGTACACATCATTAAATCATTGTATATGCCTCTTTACTGTTGTTACATGATATGTCACCATGGACACTTGTTATATATTATGTCTCTTAGCTGTTGTAATCTAACACATCGTCCTGCATCCTTGTCATATTCGTCTTTATTTGTTATATGTGATAGTCTTTGTGTAACATTTCCTTTCCGTATCTATTTATTCATGTTTTTCGAAGTTATGTTTATTGTCATTTTATGTGATCAGTTTTTTGATCATGCTATTGGGAGTAATGTTCCAAGATCACGATTTCTTCCAGTAAAAGCAAGTTCAGATTTGCTTCTTGTCCAGGTTAATTTTCTCTTACATGTTTGGATCTGAACTGTTGTCATGTTGTCATGATGATTAGTTCGTGTTTATTTAACGCCAGGCTGATCCTTGCAGTCTGATCTTTACACCTTATCTGATGGCCTTGTGACCCGAAATCCGGCTAGGGCAAATCCTGCAAATCCTTCAATCGATCTGGGACCTGAATTTAAAAAGGTTATATTTGCTGAACATCAATTAATTGCTGTCGGATCGGCAGCTTACTTTTGTGCAGTTGGTTATATCTAATATTATTCTCTCAGGTTGCCAACTTCTTAAGCCGTTTCAAGTCGATCCCTAGTATTGTTGAGCTAGATAGCTTGAAGGTGTCTGGCAATGTATGGTTTGGAGCTGGCATCACTCTTAAGGTATCTAACATTGCTGCTATTCCTCAGGAGGCTTTGATCATGTCATTTCAGTATGCTTCTGCGCATTAGGTCTACCGTCTATTATTAATTTTCACACCCTTTCTAATATTTGTTGTTATTGTTTCAGGGGAAAGTGACCATTACCACGAAACCTGGAGTGAAGTTGGAAATTCCTGATGGAGCTGTCCTTCAAGACAAGGTAATTTTGCGGATCTGATTACACCTTCTTTAAATGCTTCCTCATAACTAAATGTTATATGGTATTAACTCCGTTCCTAAAAGATTGTCGTTTAAGGTTTTTGCACATGGATTAAGAAAGTACTTACTTTTGTTCTTAATGATATCCAGGAAATCAATGGCCCTGAAGATATTTGAGAAAGTTGTTTCCTCTTGTATTTGTGTTGGAGAGAGTTTATAAACTTTACTTCCCTTGTTTTTGGGTTGTAATAACTGTATGAGGTAAAAAAAATAAGATGACAATTTTGTATTTTGTAATGTTGTTGGAGGTATTACTTAAAAGGTCGGCAACGGTTGACAGACTTCCTAAATGCTCTGACCTTCAAAGCTATTCCTATATAAACTTGACTTATACTTAATACATCAGTGTTTCAGAATAATGAAAACCATGGATGATTAATTATCTTGTTATCGAATTGTGCGCCTTCATAATTTATTGTGAGATGTTTTATATATATATATATTCTGCTTCTTCAAAAAACCGAAAGGAGCGAATAAAGAACAAAGAACGAACCGACTATAGCGACGAAAAAAATCCGTCGCTATAGCATAGAAAGTCGGTTTTTTATGCTATAGCGACGAAAAAAATCGTCGTTATAGTCGGTTTGTTCTTAGTTCGCTCCATCCAGTTCGCTGGAGAGAGCAGGTATATATATATATATATATATATATATATATATATATATACAAGCTGGATCTTAGACGGACCACTGGAAGCGGACTAGTAACGGACCTTAACAAAAAAATACGCGGGTCACAAAAAGGGTTAAAACATGAGGCGGGTCACAAAAAAAGGGGGAAACAAATTCTGAGATGATAAATCAGATAATTTTCCCAAATTCCCTCTCTCTCCCCGATGCTCTCTCCCCAAATCCTGCCGATTCTCTCTCCCCGATTCTGAGTAGTTTTTGCATTTTTTCCACAAATTCCCTCTCTGTCAAAGCGAGTCTGAAGCAAACCGGAAGGAAAAAAGAAGATCGAACAGAACTTGTTGTAAACAGAGAGGTAAAGATTCTGAGCATATGAATCTTGTAATTTCAATTTGATTTGAAAGAAATCTAGGGTTTCTGAGCATATGCTTTTTGTAGTTATTGATTTATAGAAATATCGTTTGAATTAGTGCCCAATTGTAAACTTTGGGGGATTTGAGTGTAGTAAACTCGCGTGAATCTCTCTCAAACCCCCTCTCGCAAAACCAAATCATGAGGTCATTTTGGCTATACACTGTAAAGCGAAGTTCGAGATCTGAGGTTGATATTAATTTCAATTATGAACTGTGACTTGGTTGTAGATGTACTTAGTCACACACAGTTGACATCAAAATAGTGGAAATAGTCTCAATTTTTCTTAGACCTTAGAAGTTCCGCCTTCATTTTTAAAATGTACATGACATCAGACTATTTTTAAATTTTAAGTTTCAATTTACATTGTGGATTCTTACTTCAGCTTTATTCTAGTGTGAGCAAATTTGACTATCCATTTGCAGAAAAAATTATTTTTGGACTTACTTTCACGGTTTCACCTTATATCAAATAACGGGTGCCTCTTGCTTCATATATGGTTGTTGTACTAATGGAAGCTATAAGTGTGAGTCATTTTTATTTGAAATAAGTGTGAGTCATTTTTATTTGCATTGACATGTCCTTTTGCTTTTGGCTATCTTGAGATTTGATTGCATTTTGTGTATTAGAGGTTGATGAAGTATGTAAGAATGTAAACTCTACAATTAGGCCAAGTTCTAGTGTTCTCGTGACTTGTGAAATTCTTGAAGTCAAGTGGTTAGACTATATAACAATCTAGTTAGTTAACATTACTTGCATCTCCCAATATAGTTTCTTTGACTTAAACTTGAATGAAATAGTAATTTTGTTGTGAAGAATAAAAAAGTTTTATGCGTGTATTTAATAATTTATATTTGTATTTTTTCCTGTAATCCCAAGTGTTTTAGTATATTTTCTTATTGTGATCAGTATCTAGGCCTAGTTGGTGTTGAGAACATTTGTTGATAGAAAATGTCATTAAATTCATCTACTGCTACATCCGTATGGCCTCCGTTCATATGTCATTGTGGTACGAGCCCTTGTATAGTAAAACTTTCAATGTCGGAAAAGAATTCGGGTAAACACTATTATTCTTGTCCAAGAATGGTATGTATTTATTTATTATAATTTTTGTATATTTGTTCCTTTTACACAAGTGAATAAATTTATTGTGTCCCAAATATGCAGCAATGTGGTAACTTCATCAGTTGGTGTGACGAATATGTTCGAGTGTTTCATAATCAAGGGAGGTTGCAAATGGACACATCCGAGCTTTTAAATGTAACAACTCATCCAACGAATGCTAACGACTCCAATGAATTAGCGATGGTGAAAATTGAAATGTGTCAATTGCAACTAACTCAACGATTTGTCATAATTGTTAATGATATGTATGTGGTGTTGTTGTTAATCTTATTAAATTGGTTATAATTTTGATAATTTTCATTATTTAACAAACACATTATGTATGAGATGTTGTTGTTAATGTTATTAGATAATATTTTTTGCATATTAGACCTGTCAAGACGAGTTTGCATATTATATGTATACCTGTATTTCTTTCATTCAGTGTTTGTAATAATCTAATTTTCAAGTTCCAAACATATACTGAACATTTTCCTAACCGAAAGAGAGGAGTAGTGAAATACTGCTAAAGGCATCATGCAGTTCTAATCAATATATTATCCCCAACGCCCGTAACATTTTTTGCAGTCTCACCACAAATTTCACACAACCTGCATCAACATGACATTGTTTCCGACTTTCTGTTAGCATTCAAAGCATTTCCATTAGAAAATAGGATGATGAAAAGATAAATAATCCATCCCCTTTAAGAAAAGGTTGTACATTGAATAAGAAAGGAAGATTCTGTATTGCCATAAATGAAGGGTTATCCTGTATTACCATAATAGGATGATGAAAAGATAAATAATCCATGCCGCCACCTACAATAATTACAATATGAAAGCAACAAAATTTCCCAGTTTCAATATACCACTGTTTTGTTACCCAAAAAATACACAGCTCTAAGTTTCAATAAATTTCAAGATCTTTCACAAAACACAAGTGCCACATTACATGGAATTATCCCATGAATATCATCAGCTAGTAAAACAATAAATCCAGCACAGACATAAGTCCAAACAGTCAACTCTCAAGACCAAATTAAAAAGACATAAGCATGACAGTATAGGCATGATTACAATCTAATTATTAAATAGCAACAAGCTGCAAAGAAGAGCCCAAAGAACAAAGCAAAGAAGACGAGCAAAGAACAACAACATTCAGTGAAAAGCCATATAATACTAACATCCAAAATCTGCCACTCCTTGAAGGAATTACATCCAGATACTAACAAATTATCTACATTCAACCACTGTAAAACAAGCCCAACATGGTGATAGTGATAATGATATTCCATGTAAAAGTTATAGTGATATTCCTGAAATGAAAAACAAAATGTTAGTTGAAAACTCTATAATTAAAATATCCTTTACAAGAGGATTTTTACAATCACCTAGAGATGAAAAACTATCATTATCTACACTTGGGTTGGGAGTTGCGCTGTCATGACAAGGTGAATACCTGCAACAAAAATGTCACATCATAAATTATTTAGATACATCCAACGAATACTATGAAAACGAATGAAAACTTACAAATTTCTTACCGATTTGTAAGCATGGGACAATTTCTTTTGTCGTGTGTTTGGCCAACCAAACCACACCCATTACACTGTCTAGCTTTAGATTTTTTTGGTCTCTCTAATGTTTTCTCTTTCCCTCCCTTAAGCCTTTTACCACAACCCTTTGCATGCACTTGACTCGGTTCGTTGTAGTAGTTGGAACCCCCACTCCCTGAAGCAACTGCACTTAGAATTTGACTTCTTTCTACAGTATTAACAAAACTTGTACCACAACTAACCATTTGATTAATTTTATCATGTGCATCACTCAAAGCATCAATATAGACCTTAGTTGCTTATTTGCTACTAAGGGCCTTGTCAACCATATCTAAGGCTAGTTGCATTAATTGACTTCGCTTCAGTAGATATTGTGATAACCCGAGAATTTAGACAATTTAATAAAATCTTAAAAGATTGAATAGAGGTTAAATAATAGACCTAGACAGAAAATAAGTGTATGTATTTGACATTTTCAGGAATGAATTTTGTGAATTTAAAAACTTTTGGTGAAGGTTTACAGTATTAAGAATATTTGTGTATATGGTCATATATGTGTACAGTATATGGTTAAGGGTCAAGGGTTGACCAGATAAACTATATCAGTCATAAACCCTAATAATATTTTAAGAACCTCGACGTTCAGTTAGAAAACCCCAACGATTGATAAGAAACCCTATTACCGGCTATAGAAACCCTAATTTCAGTTCTGGGAATCTAAAACCCTAATTCGGAATATTAAAACCCAAATTTGGGAGCTTGAAAATAAGTATAAGGTTTTTATGTTGTTGATTTTATATTTAATTAGGGATAGCCCTAATTGGTTATTAGAAAACCCTAATTGTTCAACTGGAAACCCTAATGTACAATTATAGAACCTAAATGCTAAATTAGCAATTTTAATACTAACCTTAATTAGCAAGCTTGAATGTGATTAGGAAATTTTAATGTAATTAGAAAATCCTAATTATAATTTAGAAATCTTAATTTTCTATTTTTAAAACTTAATTAGAAAAGCCTAGAATATAAATTTGTTTAACCTTAGGGTTAAACCCTAAGGGTTAAAACCTAAGGATCGTGAGAAGTTAAGTTGCCATTAACTTTATAAATCAAATGACCAAATTGCCCTTCTTGAATATTTTAATGGGATGGAGTGTAGATCTAACCCTACTTGTGGTTGGTGACCAACCCTAAGCTAGCCATGTGGTCTAGTAATCAACTTTAATCAGCCAACAACTGATCACATGATCAGCCATAGGCATTTCATCATTTTATATATAGATCAAAGAGAGATAAAGTCACCAAACTAAGCTCATTTGCATCCTTACACTTAACCAAACTTTTCTCTCTCTTTAGCCACGAAAATATTAAGTGAATCAGTCACTAGTGTGATCATTAGCAAGCCAGGAACATATCACAAAGATCAGATTCAAGATCAAAGCATGAATGATGTATAAACCCTAAATTTTGTAAATTATGTGATTTTATGTTAGTTGTTGTTTAGATTGGTACTAGAGGGTGTCATTTAGTGATCTGGGTTGTTAGATCCCAGATCCATTACATCTAGATGCTCGAAATTAAAGATTTCAAAATTCTGGAAAACTAGAAAAGTGTGGTCTGACAACCGAATGTCAGACCCCATAGATCTTTACTTGTTTATAGTTTTGGTTGTTTAAATGTTTGTACTTGTAGCATGTTTTAAGGTCTTTGATCTGGAACTTGAATCAAGCCCAGATCATGTATAGATTAAAAGTTATTAACGGTCAAACTACGTTGACCGAGTACGAATTCTAGAAATCTGGGCAAACCCAGAAACCCAGAACTTCTGACAAGCATTTTCTAAGCTTCTGATCTTTTACATGTTTGATTTTTAGACCATGTTGTTGCTTTAAGCTTGTTGTCTGGTATGTAGACTATGACGCCCCCAAAATAGGTATACATCACCCATCTTGAGTCTCCAAATACATGGTACAAAATTCAAATACAACTTAATAATACAACTGTCGTGTAAAATACGACAAAACATAAACTGAGAGTTCTAATACGAATATTGTCTTCTAGAAAGTATTCAAACTCAAATGGAGTGCTCAATACATTTATTATCACACTATTTCACAGAATAGTGAGGACTACTAATGCTATCAACTGGACCGTTACTCCGTTCCCCAACTAGTCCCAACTATATTCTCATTTCCTGAAGAGAACAATGAAAGCAAAGGGTGAGCTCAACTAGCCCAGTAAGAAATATTATGACTAAGATAATGCAGAATAAATTATCGTTAGCCTTCAACAGTGTTAAACTGATAAAATATAATAAACATCAAGTTTAACTGTAGCGGAACAAGCAATCCATTAGAAGAGTCAAGTAGAACATGAAATCTACTATCTTCTATGATTTAAAAGATTTTTCATCACTTTTATCGCTGAGACTTAACTTAATAAATAATCCACATCATCGAATCACCCCCAGACTACTGACTAAGGATATTCTTTATTATCATGAAATGATAATACCGATTAATGCTTGATCATCGAAGCGGTGACAACAAACATGGAGGGAATCAACATGCCAGAAATGGTAACCACTTCAGTGGTAATCATGGCCAAGACAATAAGAGTGGACATTTCAAGAAGAGGAGATTCAACAATGATGGAAAGACGTCAGTACCAACACCCGTTGTTAAGGAAGGAGAACGACCACCTATCATACGCTTCAAATGCGGAGGGAAGGGACACATCAGTCCAAACTGCGCGATGCAGTCCAAAGCGTGTTATAATTGTGGAAGAGAAGGTCACCTAGCCCAATTTTGTCGTACACCAAAGACAAGTCCAGCTGGGATGGAGGCACCAAAGGTCATCCCAGAAAAGTCAAAGCCGGTAGTTCAAGGGAGAGTGTTTGTCGTGACCTCCCAGAAAGCGAGGAACCCGAACGAGATCATCACAGGTAAGCTAATCATAAACTCTAGCGAATTCTATACCTTATTTGATACCGGTTTTACCCATTCTTTTATTTCTCCTACTTGCGCTCAACGTTTAAATTTGACTCCGGAGAAATTAGACTTTGACTTATTTGTTGAAACTCTATTGGGAGAAACCTTCATTACATCCATTGTTTATAAGTCTTGTTTAGTTCAAATCGGTACCCTCACATTACCTGTCAATCTTATTTCATTGAAAATACTTGCATTTGACGTAATTTTAGGGATTGATTGGTTAACTACTCATCATGCCAAAATTGATTGTTTTCGTAAGGTTGTTAGCTTTCATATTCCTAACCAACCTATTATACGAATTCAAACAACCAAACCATTAAAATCAATCATTGTCATCTCAAACCATAAAGCTATTCATTTATTAAAAACGGATGTCAATCTTTCTTAGCCCATGTCACAGATGTAAACAAAAATACATCAAATTTGAATGATATTTCTATTGTTAATAAATTTCCTGACGTATTCCCTGAAGAACTTCCTGGCCTACCCCCAGAGCGTGAAATTGAATTTTGTATCGACCTTGAACTCGGTACAACCAAAGCCCCATATCGAATGGCTCCTATTGAACTTCAGGAGTTAAAGACCCAACTGCAGGAATTGTTAGACATTGGCTTTATTCGTCCTAGTACGTCTCCTTGGGGTGCTCCTATTCTATTCGTAAAGAAGAAAGATGGGAGTATGCGACTTTGTATTGATTATCGGGAGTTGAATCATGTCACCATCAAAAATAGGTACCCATTACCACGTATTGATGACATATTTGACCAGTTGCGAGGCCCCAAATTCTTTTCAAAGATCGATCTTCGTTTCAGATATCATCAGTTAAAGATTAAAATCGATGACATTCCAAAGATGGCTTTCAGAACTCGGTACGGGCATTATGAATTCCTAGTCATGTCTTTTGGATTAACTAATGCTCCTGCTGCCTTCATGGACATGATGAACCGAGTATTCAAGGAATATTTGGATCATTTTGTGGTTATCTTTATTGATGACATTCTCATATATTCCAAAAGCCGTGAATATCATGAGCAAGACTTGAGACTGATACTCCAAAAGCTTCGTGAAAACAAGCTTTATGCCAAGTTGAAGAAATGCGAGTTCTGGCTTGAGGAAGTTGCATTCCTTGGGCACGTAATATCGAATCACGGAATATCCATTGACCCAAGAAAGATTGAAGCAATTCAAAGTCGGGAGCAACCTAAATTAAGTAAAAAATACGTAGCTTTCTAAACCGGTGGTTATTATCGAAGATTCGTAGAAGGGTTTTCTCGAATTGCTACTCCATTAACTCAGCTGACTCGAAAAGATATAAAATTCAGTTATAGCGAAGAATGTGAGAAGAGTTTTCAAGAACTCAAGAGGAGACTCATTTCAGCACCTATTCTGACAATACCATCTGGCTCGGAGGGATTTGTTATCTGGTGATGCTTCGTGCAAAGGGTTAGGATATGTTCTCATGCAACATGGAAAAGTCATAGCCTTATGCCTCACGACAACTCAAAGAATATGAGAGGAATTATCTTACTCATGATCTAGAGTTGGCAGCAGTCATTTTTTGCACTAAAGATCGGGAGTCATTACGTATGGAGAGAAGGTAGAGATTTATACGGATCATAAAAGCCTCAAATATTTCTTCACTCAAAAGGAGCTCAACATGCGGCAACGACGTTGGCTCGAACTGCTGAAAGATTATGATCATACCATCCAATACCATCTTGGTAAAGCGAACGTAGTAGTTCATGCATTGAGTAGAAGATCATATGCGAGTACGAGTGCAATATTGTCAACGCAAAGGCCCATTTGTTATGACTTATAAAGGATGGAGATAGAGTTAAAAACTCCAGGGACCCATGTGATGATGATGAATATACGAGTAGAACTGACTTTAATTGATAAAGTTAAAGCTGCTCAAGCTACAGACCTGAAGCTGATGCATATGAGGAAGAAAGTGCAAGAAGGTGCTATTCCGGAAGTAAAAATCGATGAAGAAGGGATACTTCGAGTCAACTTCAGACTTTGTGTTCCTAATGATTCTGACTTGAAGTATAAAATCATAATGGAGGCGCACAACACACCGTTTGTAATCCATCCTGGGAGTACCAAAATGTATCGTGATCTTCGACATACATTTTGGTGGAGCAATATGAAGAGAGAGATATCGAGTTTTATCTCAAGGTGTCTAACTTATCAACGAGTCAAGGCGGAGCATCAAGTGCCAAAAGGTCCATTGCAACCACTTAAAATTTCAGAATGGAAGTGGGAGCACATTATCATAGATTTCGTTACTGGTCTTCCCAAGGTTTTTCAAGGCATTGATGCAACTTGGGTCATTATTGATAGATTGACCAAGTCTGCTCATTTCTTATCTATACGGGAAACTTATACACTTGAACGTCTTGCTCGTATATACATAAATGAGATTGTAAGACTGCATGGTATGCCAGTATCCATAGTTTCTGATCGAGACCCAAGATTCACTTCACGATTTTGGGTTAGTTTAAAAAAAGCTATGGGCACGGATTTACGATTTAGTTCGGCATATCATCCTCAAACGGACGGGCAGTCGGAGATGACTATTCAAACTCTTGAAGATTTATTAAGACTCTGTGTCCTTGACTTCAAGGGAAGTTGGGACAAGTTCTTACCATTGGTGGAGTTTTCCTACAACAACAGTTATCAAGCAAGTATTGGCGTGGCTCCATTCGAGGCGTTGTATGGACGCAAGTGTCGTTCTCCAGTATGTTGGGATGAGGTGGGTGAAGCAACGTTGTTGGGACTGGAGTTGGTACGTATGACTACAGAAAAGATTCAAATGATCCGACAACGTATAAAAACCTCACAAGATCGACAAAAGAGTTATGCTGATCTTAATCAAAAAGACGTGGAATTCAATATTGGAGATCATGTGTTGTTACATGTTGCTCCATGGAAAGGAGTTACGAGATTTGGAAAGAGAGGAAAGCTCAATCCTCGATTCATTGGCCCATTTTTAATCCTCGATCGAGTAAGAACTGTGGCCTATAGACTCGCCTTACCGCCATGTATGTCTCGCGTTCATAACGTTTTTCACATATCCATGTTACTAAAATATATGAAAGATCCAAACCACATTATTGAGTTAGAACCAGACGAAATAACAGAAGATTTAACGTATGAAGAGGTACCTGTTAAAATCTTGGATAAGAAGGAACATCTTCTACGCTCCAAGGTTATACCTCAAGTCAAAGTTTTATGGAGAAACCACGATGTTGAGGAAATGACCTGGGAGTTAGAATCTAAAATAAAATCAAGGTATCCTCACCTCTTCGTCATACCAGGTATGTACCCTAATTTTGAGGGCGAAATTTCATAAGAAGGGGAGGTTGTAAGACCCCGACTTTTATGAATAAAGATGAATTTTTCTATAAATATCATTTTTGAATATTAAGAATTGAATTTGTTATAATGTTATAGTTGTTGGTAATATTTATAAATTTTGCAAAGTAAGCAAGTTGTTATATAATATTCGATTGGTTGGGGAATATTCGTTTTAACAGGGAATATTCGTACGACGACAATATTGTTTATGTTCAATGTTGGTTCAGCTATGAAAATTTGTCCATGCTAGTTCACAAGTATATTGTTGAATGTTAGCCAACTATTATTCAAAATCTTTTCATCATGATATATCCTTAATTTATTGAACTTAAACTTGCTGGGCAAACTTATTGCTCACCTTTGCTATATCATGATAAACATTGCAGATTAAGGCGAATACGTCAGATACAAGGAAAAGTTAAAGCCAAGTTCAGCTTGGGACTATGTGTGTAGCTAGATTTGTAACAGTAATTTATCATAATAACATTGTATGGTAGATAGGATATTGAATTGTGTATAAGTTATGGTTACTCGACCTTGGGGATAGTGTATAATGTTTAATATATAAATAATTTATGTTTATATCTTCCGCAATAGTTAGAATTAGTGTACCAGATCCGTGGTGATTTAGGACCCGTATTTGGGGGCGCTACAGATATGACTTATTATCAGTTATCTCAATGCCACTACCATCAACGACTACCCCAGACTTAACTGTTTTTGTCCATCTACTCAAAATGTATTGACTTGGCAATCTTTCATAATCATGCATTTTGTGCAAATATCCCAACACGTATCTACAAGGAATTTCCATGCTCTCAAATTTTTTGCAAGTACATGAAGCAAAATCCAAGACCTTGTCATAATGAATTTGTCGCAATGGATAATTACCGCCATTTTTTTGAGCAATGTTGTACACACAATGATCTTCATCCTCATCTTTAAGCCCAAATTTAAAAGTCAAGCTCTCCCACATCTCATCCTAAAATTTAAAAAATATTTCATGTGTATAAATATCTACCATATGCACCAAAAACTCGTGAAGCATTTTCATTTTAGGCTTCTCAATCATGTCTTTGTGATCCGCCAATACTTCTTCATGATGTTGACGCACAAGTCCCCTACCAAACTGAATCATAAAATCCACCAATAAATTATTTTTTGAAATATATTTTTTGAAGAATGAGTGAGAGCTTTCAGCTCATTGGCTACTTGACATTTCAGCCGAGAAAACATGATCTATATATGCCGGCACCCATTTAGCACGAATTTGATACATTGAGCCATTTGTTGTCATTTAACCCACTCTTCTCAACCAACTCTATCCAGTTCAAATCGACCTCTTCCTAAATCTCTGATTTCCATATGCAATTGAAAACTCCTTATAGTAAGCACTGTATTTAACTGAATCTATCTTCTCAAAAAATTTAGTTAAAATGTGCCAACTACAATATCTATGAAATGTTGCTGGTAGAGTTTGTGAAATTGCATTTGTCATAGCTGGATATTGATCAATAATGATCATCTTAGGGGAAGCACCTGACATGGCTTCCAAAAATTGGTTGAAAAGCCAAACAAATGAAGCTATGGTCTCATTACTCAAGAATGCACATGCAAATATTATTATTTGACCATGATTATTAACCCCCATTAGTGGCGCAAAAATTAATCCATACCGATTAGTGTTATACGTAGTATCAAATATCACTACATCACCATAAAAATTGTAAGCCCGTCTAGAGGTTGAATCAACCCAAAAACAATGAGTAATCATGTTTTCATCATTTGCCTCACTTTTGAAATAAAATGATGGATTTTTTCCTTGTTCACCCATTAAAAACTCGTGCAACATATGTCCATCATGTCCTTTCATCCCATTACGCTTATCTCTTTCGAGATTATACAAATCTCTTTGCGTACAACCAATATTCTTAAACCCCCCCCCCCCCCCAATTGCACTCCAAGCAAATTGAATTGTTGATGCGATGGTATATTTACCATTTGAAGTTGTTGAGTCAGGGACCTTTGGGCAGTCGATATATTGCGGTGAGATAACAAAAACTGTGTTTTTCGTGGAGTTATTAATTGGTGACAATGACCCTCAACAAATATACTAATTAACAACATATAAGTCTGAAGGTGTTATCACAATAACAAGTTTTGCTTTACAACCCTCTTTAATTGATCCTCTGCGCCTTGTTGCCTCAATGTTCGCTGCTGGTGTAGCCTTCCCCTGTTTCCAACAAATAAACTCTTTCCTTATGATCTCACTACTTCCCCGTCTCTTTTTTTCAGACCAATTTCGAACACTAAAGCCACTCTCTTTTGCATATGCATTGTAGAAACTAAAAGCATCATCTATTGTTTGAAATTCTTGACCTATTTTTGGTTTCAACTCTGGTGCTACTTTAGGATTATACACCATATCTGAAAATTTAGGATCTAACTCAACACATTGTTCCTCATTTAGCCCACTCTCTAATTCAAAGTCTACATTCCCCTCTTCTTCCCGCTCTAAATTTTCTCCCATCCCATCCCATGCTTCCACGTTATCCATTTTTGTAAGACCCCAACTTGTTGTTAATGAAATTTAATTTTCTCTATTTATTATTTTGAAATAGTAAGGGTTGATTTGATTAATGTGGATAATTATGGGTAAAATACGCAAATATTTCAAAATAAGCAAGTGGTTATAAAATATTCATTATTGTCAGGGAATATTCGTTTGGTCATGGAATATTCGTACTGTCGGGGAATATTCGTACGACGGCGCAACCATGTATGGGCCCCATAACGGAAAGCGATTGGATGAAGAAAACGACAAATATAAGTTGTTTAAAAATACGGCGTAGTTATTCTCAATTAATCTTTGTTAAAATACTCGGTGGTTAACACACAAGAAGATTAGCACTGCAGTATTGCACCAATTATTGATTCTTACGTAAGAAGGCACTACTCAATAATGGTTACGATAATTCTTATTCAAATATTTTATTTTATTGATTTAATAATTGCTGCGTTGATATTTTATATTCTTTGTTGTTTCAATAATTGTCATTACACAAGATTTTTCATTATCGAAGCAATAATTCATATTATCTGAATAATATTATTAGATAACATTATTGGCAATGTCTAGAAAGTTACATCTAAGGAGAGGTTTGGTCACCTAATTGCGCCAAGAAGGAGAAATTCTTATTGGAAAGCCCCTCTTTCCTAGAAGGCTATGCAGTTGTCAATATTGTGATTCTCGTAATATTATTTGTGAATAATTAATTATTGATTCATATGATGAGGAAAATATTGATTTTATGTGGATATAGATGGAGAAAATTTTTAATGTGACAATTGTTGAAAATTAAAATTTTATCTATTTCTGATAAAATAATTCATTTAAATATATTATTATATTTTAATAATATAATAATGATGATATTTTTACGATGAATGTGGGATATATGAGTATATGTGGAGGAGGAGTATTTTTGTTATCAAAAATATTTAAAGCATGTTTTATGTGTCGGTGGACCCCATTTCTTGACTGAAATTTGATTATAGCCTGTAAAATCACCCGTTTATGGATTTCGGTCAATTTTTGTTTGGAATTTGGAAAAACTTCCTTCTGTAAAGTTGTAGATAATGGAATTTCCTATAAAAAGTCGCGAGATTCAAATTTTCTGACAAAAGGGATATTTATTGTGAATTATTGAAGTTCTGAAGCTCCGAAATAATTGATTTTTGAAAGTTTAAAATATTTTTAATTACAAAAACGTGTTTTTCATTTTGTGGCCCTTATGTAACATGTGATAGAGGCTGAAATCAGTTGGAAGAAGTGTGCGTATGAGATTTTGGAAAAATATAATAATATTTAATAAATTTTCTACTTTGGTGTTCTAAGCATTTTTCTATAAATAGGGTGCTTGGGTTAGAATTGAAAATCACACCGTAAGCTGAAGTTTTCTCTCTATATTATCGAGCGTATTCTTGTGAGTATTTTGAGTATATTTTGTGTATTGCTATATCACGGTTGCAAGTTCAAGTCATAGCTTTATATCAGGTGTTTCAATTTAAAAGTCTTCGATCTTTCGAGGTAAAGGATACTATTTTTTCAGTAATGATATTATTTCTTCAATATTATTATCTTTGAAATATTGATCTGAAGTTTTTATCAAATTTGGAACTTTTGGTGTTGGAGTTCTTATTCACGTATCGACCTTTATTCACGAATCACGACCTTATTCATCGAAAAATGAAAATTTTCCTTTTAAATCTAAACTATCTATTGTGGATACTAGCTTTGATTGTATCCATATTTTGATCATTCTTGAATTTTACACCACTATGATTATTTTTGAGGTATTTTTGGACATGGATAAAACAAAGTACGAATCCTTAATCCTTAATCCTTGTCATTTTGTTTCACTGGATTCGTTTCTTTAAAAATATTTTTCATCATCCTCAGTCTTAAATGATGATATTATTGAATATCTTTGGCCTGTAGTGCAAAGATGAATAATTTCTGATAAATATCTTTGGCCCGTAGTGCAAAGATGAACATGACCAACTGATGAATATCTTTGGCCTGTAGTGCAAAGATGAATATTTGATTCCAGATATATATTGATTGATGTTACAGGGATAAAAGATAGACGATGAACTTTTAAATTCATACATAGAAGATAGTAGTTTGCATTCTCTACTTAACTCTTCTAATGAATTATTATTTCCGTTGCGAATATTGATTTAAAACTTGTTGTCTATTGTATTTTATTAGATTTTTTCCTGTTGAAGACTAACGATAATTTGTTGTATATTATCTTAGTCATAATATTCTTTACTGGGCTAGTTGAGCTCACCCTTTTCCTTTTTGTTCCATTTTTCTTCTTAGGAGGCGAGAATATATCGAGTACGAGTTGGAGTATGGAAAGAAGGTTCTAGAGAGAGTTGTTTAGTAGTCCTCACCATTTTTATAAAATAATGTATCAATAAATGTGATGAGGATTTATTTGAGTATAGATATTGTCTACAAGATAATATTTGTATTCAAACTCACAGATTTCTTGTTGTAATAATAAAGTTGTAGTTGTTTACGTACCATGTATTGACAACTTTCGAATGGGTGATGTATATACTTATTTTGGGGGCGTCACGGTTGGTATCGAGCTTGGGGATATGATCTCTGGCGGAGATCGGGGAATAGAACTAGGAGGGGAGAGACGAGTAAATCCTTCGTTAGTGTGTCTTACCTAAGCTTATTTGTTAGTTGGTCAAGTATATAGGGATATTATGTGATATATTGATTTCCTTAATTAACCCTTGTTTTATGGCGGTATGTTGAGAATGTCGTGAGAATATTAATGATGGAGTAAATGAGACCGTGGAGAGCGCTGTCTTCACCAACGAGGAGAAGCGTGCAACAGTGACAATGTTCCTCCCGTGAACAACACCATTGGCGAGATGATGAGCGAGGGATGTTAGAAGCATTTTACAGTTCATGCAAAATCGCAGACGAGGAGACTCATGTTCAAAATACTGGGAGGAAATGATAGCAATTCACGGGTTGTCACGGCCAAGTAGTTCAAAGAGTTGGGACCACGAATTTAAGGAAAGCGAGATCCGATCATGGCGGAAACATGGGTCAAACAAATTACCAAGATATTCGATGTCTTGGGATGCGAAGAATGAAGGTTCCATTTGCCACCTTTATGTTACGTGGCGAAGGCGGACTCTTTGGTGAGATGCGTGAAGCGTACTCCATCTAGCCGCACTTTTCAAAGATGTCTTGGGAGATGTTTGAAACTATTTAATGAAAAATATTTTCACGAAAGTGTTCGTCATATGAAGGAAGTGGAGTTCATCGATTAGAACAAAACAACATGGCGGTGTCTCAAAGACGAGGCAAAGTTTGTAGAGTTATCGAGGTTTGCACCTCATTTGGTGGAGAATGAGGAGCGTATGACGCGGATATTTACGAGAGGTTTGAAAACCCGACATACGACAATATCTCATTTCTCATAAATTTTTCTCTATTCGGATGTTGTAAGCAGGCTTAATTATTAGAGGCGAGATAACGATACGGTCAATCGAAGGACCACAATCGAGGATCATCTAGGAGATAGCGATCAACAAAACAACGATAACTTGACGGAGAAAGAAAAAGACGGACAAAAATGGTAACCACTCTGGTGGTAATCATGGCCATGAAAATAGAAGAAGCGAGTTAGGAGGAGATTTTAAAAGAGGAGATTTAACAACGACCGTGTGAAGGCGATAGTCTGCGTGAAGAGCCGGGTTACGAGGAGGAGAAGCGACCACCGGTCGTATATGCTATAAATGCGGGAAAGAGGGACATATCAGTCCAAACTGCCCACAACAGTTCAAGGTATGCTATAATTGTGGAAAGGAAGGACATATCGCTCGAGATTGTGCAGTAGCGAAACCTAGTTCAGCAGGGACGGTGACTCAAAAGACTATCCCAGAAAAGTCAAAGTCAACTGTTCCTGGAAGAGCGTTTGTTGTGATTGGTCAAAATCGAGGAACCCAAACGAGGTGATCACGGGTAAGCTATTTATAAATTCTTGCGAAGTTTATACCTTACTTGATGGGGTCTGTTACCCATTCATTTATCTCTCCTGCTTGTGCTCAACGTTTAAAATTGACTCCGGAGAAATTAGACTTTGACCTATCTGTGGAAACTCCGTTAGGAGAAACTTTCATCACATCCACTATTTATAAATCTTGTCTAATCCAAGTTGGCACCATCACCTTACCTGTTGACCTTATCTCTTTAAAGATACTTGCTTTTGATGTGATTTTAGGGATTGATTGGTTAACTACTCATCATGCCAAAATTGATTATTTTTGTAAGGTTGTTAGCTTTCATATTCCTAAACAACCTGTTGTACGAATTCAAGCAACTAAACCATTAAAATCAATCACTGTCATATCTAATCTTAAAGTTATTCGTTTATTGAAAAACCGATGTCAAGCTTTTTTAGCCCATGTTATGGATTTGAATAAAGACACGTCAAATTTGAATAATATTCCTGTTGTTATTGATTTTCCTGACGTATTTCTGAAGAACTTCCGGTCTACACCCCGAGCGTGAAGTTGAATTCTTTATTGATCTTGAACACTGGTACAAAGCCCATTTCTAAAACCCCATATCGAATGGCTCTATTGAACTTCAGAGTTAAAGGTCCAATGGCAGGAGTTGTTGGACATCGGTTTCATTCGTCTAAGTACATCTCCTTGGGGTGCTCTGTTTTATTAAGTAAAGAAGAAAGAAGGCGGTAGTATGTGACTTTGTATTAACTATCGGGAATTGAACCATGTCACCATCAAGAATAGGTATCCTCTACCTCGTATTGATGACTTGTTTGACCGATTGCAAGGAGCACAATTCATTTCAAAATCGATCTTCGATTACGGATATCATCATTTGAAGATTAGAAGGCGAGGATATTCAAAGCGCGCTTTAGAACTCGGTACGGGCATTATGAATTCTTAGTCATGTCTTTCGAATTGACTAATGCTCCTGCGACTTTCATGGATATGATGAACCGAGTATTCAAGGAATATTTGGATCAGTTCGTTATTGTCTTTATTGATGACATCCTCATATATTCCAAAAGTCGTGAAGATCATGAGCACCATTTGAAGTCATTGTTCTCAAAGGCTTCGTGAAAACAAACTATATGCCAAATTAAAGAAATGCGAGTTCTGGCTTGAGGAAGTAGCATTTCTTGGGCACATGGTGTCAAAACATGGAGTATCCGTGGACCCGGCGAAGATTGAAGCAATACAAAGTTGGGAGCAAGAAAGTCGGTGACCAAAAGACGTAACTTTACGGGCTTAATTTGGTTATTATTGGAGATTCGTGGAAGGATTTTCTCGAATCGCTACTCCATTAACTCGGTGACTCGGAAAGATATAAAATTCGTATGGAAGCGAGGAATGCGAGAAGAGTTTCCAAGAGCTCAAGAGGAGACTCATTTAAGACTGTTCTAACAATACCATCCGAATACGGATGGATTTGTTATCTACAAATGATGCTTGAGGCAAAGGGTTAGGATGTGTTCTCATGCAACGTGGGAAAGTCATGACTATGCCTCATGACAACTTAAAGAATATGAGAGGAATTATCCTACTCATGATCTAGAGTTAGCGGTGATCGTTTTAATATTTAAAGATATGGAGGCACTATCTATATGGGGAGAAAGTGGAGATATATTGGACCATAAAAGCCTTAAATATTTCTTCACTCAAAAAGAACTCAACACGCGGGCAATGACGTTAGCTCGAGCTATTGAAAGACTACGACCACACTATTCAATACCATCCGGAAAAGCGAGCGTGGTAGGTGACGCGTTGAGTAGAAGATCATACGCGAGGAATGAGTGCGATGATGTCAAGTATCGCATAGAGCCAACTTTAATAGAAAAAGTTAAGGTTGCTTTCAAGCCCGCAGGCCGGATGATGATGCGTATGAAGAAGAAAGTACAAGAAGGTCTTTATTAAGCGAGAATTGATGAAGAAGGAATACTTGAGTCCACTCCGGACTTTGTGTTCTAACGACTACGATTTGAAGTACAAGATTATGATGGAGGCACACAATACACCATTTTGCAATCCATCTTGGAAGTACTAAAATGTATCGTGATCTTGACATACATTTTGGTGGAACAATATGAGAGAGAGATTGCAAAGTTTATCTCGATGTGTTTAACTTGTCAGCGTGTAAAGCGGACATCTAGTACTAAGTAATTTGCAACCACTTGAGATTACGAAATGGAAGTGGGAACACATTACCATGGATTTCGTTACGGGTCTTCCTACGGTTTCTCAAGGCATCAATGCCATTTGGGTTATTGTTGATAGATTAACCAAGTCTGCGCTCATTTCTTGCCGATCTGGTGACTTATTCCTTGAGCGTCTTGCTAGTATATATGTAAATGAGATTGTGAGGTTGCATGGCATGCCAATATCCATGGTTTCAGATCGTGACCCAAGATTCACTTCAAGATTTTGGGTTAGCTTTGAAAAAGCTATGAGCGCGGTTTGATTGATTCGACATACCATCCTCAAGCGGACGGACAATCGAGAAGACTATTCAAACTCTTGAATATTTATTAAGACTCTGTGTCCTAGACTTCAAGGGCAGTTGGGATAAGTATTTACCATTGGTGGAATTCTCATACAACAACCGTTATCAAGCAAGTATAGGTGTGGCTCCATTTGAAGCATTATATGGACGAAAGTGTCGCTCTCCAATATGTTGGGATGAGGTGGGTGAAGCAACATTGTTGGGACCGAGTTAATACGATATAACTACCGAAAAGATCCAAATGATTCAACAACGATACAAAGCGGCACAAGATCGACAAAAGAGTTATGCGGATCTTCATCGAAAGGACGTGGAATTTAGTATGGGGATCATGTATTGTTGCGAGTTGCTCCATGGAAGAGAGTTACAAGATTTGGGAAGAGAGGAAAGCTCAATCCACGATTTATTGGTCCATTTCAAATTCTTGACCGAAAGTAGGAAATGTAGCCTATAGACTCGCGTTACCTCGAGTATGTCTCGTATTCATAATGTGTTTCACATATCTGTACTTCGTAAATATGTGAAAGACCCGAACCACGTTATAGAGTTAGAACCGGACGAGATAGCCGAAGACTTAACGTACGAAGAGGTACCTGTCAAGATCTTGGATAGGAAGGAGCATGTCCCTACGACAAAGGTCATACCACAAGTTAAAGTTTTGTGGAGGAATCATGCTATAGAGGAAATGACACAGGAGTTGGAAGCGGAAATGAAAGCGAGGTATCCTCACCTTTTGAAAACACCGGAATCGTCGTCAATTTCGAGGGACGAAATTTCATAAGGAGGGAAGTTATAAGACCCCAACTTGTTATTAATGAAATTTAATTTTCTCTATTTATTATTTTGAAATAGTAAGGGTTGATTTGATTAATGTAGATAGTTATGGGTAAAATCGCATAAATATTTCAAAATAAGCAAGTGGTTATAAAATATTCATTGTTATTCGGGGAATATTCGTTTGGTCGTGGAATATTAAGTAGTGTCGGGGATATATTAAATGACAAGTAGTGACCATGTATAGGCCCCATATGAAAAAAGCGATTGGATGAAGAAAATGACAAATATAAGTTGTTTAAAAATAGCAGCGTAGTTATTCGAATTAATCTTTGTTAAAATACTAAATTGGTTAACACACAAGTAGATTGCAGTATTGCACCAATTATTGATTCTTACGTGAAGGCACTACTCAATAATGGTTACGATAATTCTTTATTCGATATTTTATTTTATTGATTTAATAATTCTTTGCGTTGATATTTTATATTCTTTGTTGTTTCAATAATTGTCATTACACGGTATTTTTCATTATCGAAGCAATAATTCATATTATCTGAATAATATTATTAGATAACATTATTGGCAATGTCTAGAAAGTTACATCTAAGGAGAGGTTTGGTCACCTAATTACAGCCAAGTAAGGAGAAATTCTTATTGGAAAGCCTCCTCTTTCCTGGGAAGGCGGTTGTCAATATTGTGATTCTGTAATATTATTTATGAATAATTAATTATTGATTCATCTGATGAGAAAAATATTAATTTTATGTGGATATAGATGGAGAAAATTTTTAATGTGACAATTGTTGAAAATTGAAATTTTATCTATTTACGATAAAATAATTCATTTAAATATATTATTATATTTTAATAATATAATAATGATGATATTTTTACGATGAATGTGGGATATATGAGTATATGTGGAGGAGGAGTATTTTGTTACCAAAAATATTTAAAGCATGTTTTATGTGTAAATTGGACCCCATTTCTTGATTGAAATTTGATTATAGCACGTAAAATCGCTTGGTTTATGGATTTGGTCAATTTTGTTTGGAATTTGGAAAAACTTCCTTACGTAAGTTGTAGATAATGGAATTTCCTATAAAAATTGTGAGATTGAATTTTCTAACAAAGGGATATTTATTGTGAATTATTGAAGTTCAAGTTAGAAATAATTGATTTTGGAAGTTTAAAATATTTTTAATTACAAAACGTGTTTTTCATTTTGTGGCCCTTATGTAACATGTGATAGAAATTTGAAATCGGTTGGAAGAAGTAATGCGTATGAGATTTTGGAAAATATAATAATATTTTATAAATTTTCTACTTTGGTGTTCTAAGCATTTTTCTATAAATAGGGTGCTTGGGTTAGAATTGAAAATCACACGTAAATTAAAGTTTTTCTCTCTATATTATTTGGCGTATTCTTGTGAGTATTTTGAGTATATTTTGAGTATTCTGCTATACGTTGCAAGTTCAAGTCATAGCCTATATGTCAGGTGTTTCAAATTTAAATCTTGATCTTTCGAGGGTAAATGATCTACTTTTTTTTCAGTAATGATATTATTTCTTCAATATCATTATCTTTGAAATATTGATCTGAAGTTTTATCAAATTTGGAACTTTTGGTGTTGGAGTTCTTATTCACGAATACTCAAGACTATTCATCGAAAAAATGAAAATTTTCCCTTTTCGTCTAAAATATCTATTGTGGATACTAGCTTTGATTGTATCCATATTTTGATCATTCTTGAATTTTACACCACTATGATTATTTTTTGAGGTATTTTTGGACATGGATAAAACAAAGTACGAATCCTTAATCCTTAATCCTTGTCATTTTGTTTCTTTGGATTCGTTTCTTTAAAAATATTTTCATCATCCTCGATCTTAAATGATGATATTATTGAATATCTTTGGCTGTAGTGCAAAAAGATGAATAATTTCTGATAAATATCTTTGGCCCGTAGTGCAAAGATGAACATGACCAACTGATGAATATCTTTCCCCTGTAGTGCAAAGATGAATATTTGTTTCCAGATATATATTGATTGATGTTACAGAGATAAAAGATAGACGATGAACTTTTAAATTCATACATAGAAGATAGTAGTTTGTATTTTCTACTTTACTCTTCTAATGAATTATTATTTCGCTTGCGAATATTGATTTAAAACTTGTTGTCTATTGTATTCTATTAGATTTTTCCCTGTTGAAGACTAACGATAATTTGTTGTATATTATCTTAGTCATAATATTCTTTACTGGGCTAGTTGAGCTCACCCTTTTCCTTTTTGTTCCATTTTTCTTCTTAGGAGGCGAGAATATATCGAGTATGAGTTGGAGTATGGAATGAAGGTTCTAGAGAGAGTTGTTTAGTAGTCCTCACCATTTTTGTAAAATAATGTATCAATAAATGTGATGAGGATTTATTTGAGTATAGATATTGTCTAGAAGATAATATTTGTATTCAAACTCACTGTTTTACTGTTGTAATAATAAAGTTGTAGTTTCTGTACCATGTATTGACAACTCAGAATGGGGGATGTATACCTATTTTGGGGGCGTCACAATTTTGATTAAAACCTATAATGAAAAATTTTGGTAATTAACTTTTCAGAATATGATAAATTTGTGAAAACCACAACCAAAATATATTAAATAAACAAAAAAATTATTTATTTCTCGGATTTATGAGTTCATAATGAAATTGTTTTCATACTATTTCTCGGATTTGTTTGTATATCAAAATTGGTAAAATGAAAGTTTATTATTATGGCGTTATTTGCAGAAAAGGAATCAATATCAACGAAATGTTAAAGAAGGAAATAAGGGCAGCTTTACGTAAGTGTCGAGATCCCAATGAAGTTCTGTTTAGAGCAGGAGGAATAGAAGGGTTGAATTTCTTCATTATCATCTCATATGAAAATCAATATAAAAACTAGAAAATTAATTAATTACTGCGTATGAGAAAGGGTGCTTGAGGCGTAGAAAAAGCAAAAAGTGTAAAGGGACAGAAGCGTTGATGGATCCGGCCTTCCGGCGTTTTAACACTCAAACTACTTAGAATCGGGGATAGAGAATCGACATGATTTGGGGAGAGAGCATCGGGGAGAGAGAGAGGGAATTTGGGGAAATTATCTGATTTATCATTTCAGAATTTGTTTCCCCCTTTTTTTGTGACCCGCCTCATGTTTTAAACCTTTTTGTGATCCGCGTATTTTTTTGCTAAGGTCCGTTGCTAGTCCGCTTCCAGTGGTCCGTCTAAGATCCAGCTTGTATATATATATATATATATATATATATATATGGGGGCCGATCATAACTAACTTTGTAAAAAAGAGTATCCTTATAACAAGTTTTTATCGTCCATTCGAATATCTGACGACTAATATTGCTCTCGTACACAGTTTAATTTTTAGTATTCTGCAGATTAATACCGCGGACGAGATAAATATTCTAAATGTTGCTCGTAAAAATTTCTCGTTCGCAGTATTAAATTAAGGACGCTAACTTTCTTTATGGATACGAGACGACGTTGTTAATAAGTAATTCATGTACACAGTTTAATACTGCGGATGGTAGGTCCGACCAAAACGATATCGGTCTCCTTAAAAGTATGACCAATTACTGCTGCAAACTTCATACTTCATATAATGAAATTTGGATCTAGGGTATTCTTATCTCATTTTGATAGTTTGTTTATAAAGAATTAGAAGAGTTCGAATTAAGGCTCAAGAATTTTCTATCTCTTTAAACATGAATCATGTTATCTGTGCTAATGAGGCAAATTCATGGCTAACAATTGGAAGGATATATTAAAAACACTTCACCCGATTGGTACATATCTATTCTTCCATTTGTTTAGTCATTGATGTATCTTATCATCCCAGATTATATGAATCTGTAACAACTAACAAGAATATGCAAGAGAAATAGATGAGCATAGTTCGATTTAAAGATATTAAGTTTTTTTTTCTTGGGTATTCTTATCATCATCATAGATAATGAATCTGCAATAAGATTATCTAGGAGAACTAGAAGACTAATAGTTTAAATTGGATTGTTCTAATCTAAAGTTTTTATCCGCAGTTTAATATTGCGGACGATGTTTTAATATTCGTGATCAGAGGGCAATTTGATTGATTTTAACAAGTGAGGTATAAAATCTAAGAGAATTGATTTATTTGTTGGCAAATTTATAACAAAGTTGAATTGTAATGAACATGAAATTTTAAACATTAGGGTAGGGAGATTCTTAATTTCTATCAACGAATTTCAATTGTGACCAACATGAAATTTTAATATTTAGGATAAAGACATTCTTAATTCTTACTTTTATCATATCATTCTCATGTAGGACATAGATTTTGTCATTATATGTAACAAGACTCAAAATTTTATTATTTAATAAGTTATTAATTAATTGGGTCAAAAATGTTAAATGGTCATAAATATATAATTTTAAATGAATATGGGTCAAATCTATCACAGGTATATGACCCACAATTTAAGTTCATTTTATTTTTCCAAGAAAACACCAATATTTTAATATTTTGTTAATGGATCATAAATAAATAATTTTAAATAGGAGAAAATGGGTATGCACAGCCGTGCAATTTTTTTTTTACACATTCAACCAAAAACGACATCGTTTTGGCTGACTTGTTTTAAAACAAAAAAAACACGGCTTCTCTCCCACGTCCGTATAAGGCTTCTCTCCTCTCTAATCGCGTATAAGGCTTTATCCTCTCAAATCAGATAGCAAAGAACCCTAAACGAAGATTCATTGGAATTCGAGTTCTGACCAGATGGCAAGCTTCGTTACGCCAACAACTCCAACTACAAATACGACACCATGATCAGCAAAGAAGTCTTTCTCACCCCTTCCATCTTTCGTGAGTGCCATCACATCATCTCTCAGAGCGAGGTTCGTACTATCCACACTTTCTCTTTCTATGGTTATTCATTAATATTTTTTTTTTGTATTTGTGTTTGGGTTAAATCTTCGTTTATCTGATTTCAATGAAACCTTAGGGATTTTATTTTGTTGGGTTTTGAAAGTGTGGCTTGTTAATTTCATTAATTTTTGTTACTTTTCACCTCTCTCTTTCTCTTTCTCCGCACTATTTTTCTCTAGGGTTTGCTTTTGATATATGTACTTATGTGTATTTTTATTTTGTAATATATGTGATGAATTTGAACTTCTTAGGGCTTGCAATAGGTTTGTTAGTTCAATGATATTTTGTTGGTATTTTCTAGCTTCTATTTTCTAGGGTTTTTAGTTGTCTCCTTAATTTGTACAATTTGTTTGATTTTTCACAAGTTAATCTTTTTGAAATTTGTCTACACCAAACCTATCATGTTTGAGCAGGTAAATTCCTTGTGGTGATTGTTTAGATGTTGCATTGCGGAATATTTTGTATTGTACCATATGGAATATTTTATCATATGGAATATTTTATTCCTTTCTTTGAATATGATTCTCCTTTATGCATTAATTAGTATTTGGGCTTTCAAAAGATTAAATTTAAAAAATTAACCTACTAATGTCCATATGGTACAATACAAAATATTCCATAATGCAACATCTAAACAATCACCACAAGGAACTTACCTGCTCAAACTTGATTGGTTTAGTGTAGACAAATTTCAAAAATATTAACTTGTGAAAAATCAAACAAATTGCACAAATTAAGGAGACAACTAAAAAACCTGGAAAATAGAAGCTAGAAAATACCAATTTGAAGCTAAAACCACCCACATAGAAAGCTCTCTCTCTCTCTCTATGTATAATTTTAAGAAAACTACAATTTGAAGGAGAAAAGTTGGGCCCATCAACGCTAATAGTTACTAAATATAATTGTCGTTTAAGGTTAATGTACACAGATTAAGAAATATAATTAATACCTAGCGAAAATACTATACTACCCTTATCAATTGTCTCAACCAATTATTCCCCTTCCAATGTTTCTTATTCAATTCAACCAATTACTTCTTATTCAATCAATTACTACTTGGATTATAGCATTAAATTGAATAAGAATCATTGGGAAGGGAAGGAAACTTTAAATAGAAGAAAGCTTTAAATAAGGGTAAAGTAGGGAAAAAATAGCTAATATGTATTGATAAACTCAAAATGACAATCTTTTTGGAACTGTGGGCCCAAGTATAAAATTAGGATTCACATGACCTAATTGAATTAAATGCGCAATTAGGGTTACACGGCCTCATTAAATGTGCAAATTAGGGCTCGCATAACCTAATGGAATGAAGACGAAAAAAATCAGAAATAAATGTGCTAGACCCGGGAGAAGCCTCCACGTGTCCCGAGGCAGAAGACTCGTGGAGGCGGCTCGATTTGGGAATTGATTGAGGGATTGTATTGGTGGCTAGAAGGACAGGGTAATATGGGCATTATTCTAATGACTAAAGGGCATTTCTGGAATTTTCCTGAAAGCATGTGCCTCGCACATGACTACTTTCCAGAAAACCCTATAAATACCCCTTCCATTCCATTGGGAAGGGGACTTCTCTTTAGATTCAAGACTTGGACTCTTGGAAGATCAAGGGACCCTTTTGGTGACTTAAAGGCTTGGAGATCCACCTAAAAGCACTAAAAGGGTTTGAACATTCTTTCAACTCAAAGGACTCAAGAAGGCTCTTGGAATCCCTACTACCCTAACATGGTTCCCGGATTCTAGGGGTTCTGCCACGCGTCATTAGAGTAATCGCCCACCTGTCGTTCTCCCCTCTTCAATCAACCAATCAATTCCGTGCTCTTTGTGGATTTCTCTCCTCCTTAGCCAACACGAAACCCTAACCCTAGCAAGGTACGATTTCCTTGCCCATATTTAATTGGCGACTCTGCTGGGGAGGTGTAGAATTCGTGAAGGGTATGCCCACAACTCGAAGTGGGAGAACTATAGGAAGAGCTGTTTCACCAACAAATAGCATTACCTCACCGGAGCTAGTTCAAGGCAAGTAACTCAAGTATTCAAAGCGCAAACACGGATTTTGACCAACCACTTATTGAAGGCGCTTGAAGGGAGTTCGACATCACCACATATGGCCAATCAACAACAAAGCAATGCGGAAGGCAAAGCGCGAATCACGGTGGAGACCAGACGAATGTTGTGCTGTTGGAGATGCTCAAGGCATTGAAGGAAGAACGAGAAGGCAAGGCGAGGATGATGATGGCCATGATCTTTTGAAAAATGCGAGAGGAAGCAAGAGGAGATGGGGAATTTCAGCGGTGATTGATCTGATTCCACTTTCAAGGCCATGTTCCTGGGGAGGTTCGCATGGGGAACAAGCGAGGAGTGGAAGATAACAACAATGGTAGCAACAACAAAGAGAACCAGATTGTACCTCCATCGACGGAAAGTCAATCGGTTCCAATAATCAACTTGGAGGCCTAGAACAGTGGTGACGTGCGACAACCTAGGTTGGAAGCAAGCCAACCTCAGACAAACATCATCCCAACTGCTATCCCATCATTTTCACAGGTGCAAATGCCAACCATTCCGAGCAATGTCCAGCGAGTGAGCCAGCAACTGCCACCACTGCTAGCGGTGCATGATGCAAGTGTGCATCAACCAACCTCTCTACCATACACATTGCCGATGCAGCAGTATATTACAACACCCTAGAGAGTTCACGCCACAAGCCAGTACGTGACGAAGGATGATATGATCGGCGTGATCAATCAACTTCGCAGACAGACATCTCGACCTTCGGAGTTGGACTTTACTCCTCCTTACCCTACACACATTCGGAGGCAACCTTACCCAACAGGGTATATTGAACATCCCGCAGATTTCCAAAAAAATAGTGGGGGAGAAAGGAAATGCCAGGGAACATATTGCAAGGTTTGTAGAGTCAATGTCTCCATGGCTCGGATATGATGAAGTGAACAACCACAACTTGTTGATGCAGGAATTCAACAAGACTTTGATGGATAGTGCCTTTATTTGGTACTACAATTTGGAGAAGGGGTCAGTCCATGATTAGGATAACCTAAAATTATAATTTTTCAAAAAAATTTCTACGTACAGAAACAGGTAACCATTGTGGAGCTCATGCGGTTCAAGCAGAAACAGAATGAGGAGTTGTCAGATTATGTTGTGAGTTTGGGCCCGAGCACGAAGTGCGCGCAGAGCCAATTGAAGAAAAGAACTTAGTCAGCATTTGCAATAATGGTGCCTTAGATGCTTTCAAGCCCCACCTCATCACCAAGGCTTGTGATTCCTTCGCGACCCTCTCATCTTTTACACAAGACTTGGGAGGAATTATGACATTGCCCATTAACTAAGCGACGGTTACATGGAAGGGCAAGAGGACAGCAACTGTGGCCTTGGCTGACTCTCAGTCAAAACCACAAGGGGGCAAAAGGGAGAAGCATGAGAAGAATTTTGATCGAAGCAGAGGAGAGCCTGGAGACAAATATGCAAGAAAGCCAGTCCCGGAGGCTATCACATGTAGTGAGAAAGCATTGAAGTGCTGTATGAATAATGGGTTGAACATGGGGTGGTGAAACCCCAAGGCCTAGATTTGCGATGTGGAAGAAATAAAGAGAAGACTAGACTTCTGTGTATTCCACCAATACGCGAGATACTCAACTATGGACTGTTATAGCCTGCGGAGGATATTCCACGAGAAGCTGGCAAATAGGGAGATTGAACTTGGAAAGAAAAGTAGCGTTCATGACAAGCCGTTGCCAAACCACAAGGGGAAGGAAACGTGCAACACTGTTATTCATAGCACAAGCCCAGAAGTGGAGATGATGATGGAATAAATGGAGGAGTGTGATCCAGGCCTGCAGGTGATGGCATTGATGAACGGAGCCAAGTTCAGAAATTTTTTCGATCAGATAGGATTGGCCAAGGAAGCAAGGATTGAGGCAACCAGGACAATTATCAAGGCTATCGAGATGCAGGAGACTTGCATGGCCATAAGTAAAGGATTTGTGAAGACGATGGAGGAAGAAGAAAATAAGATATCTTTCTCTAAAGCTTTTAGAGAGATAAGATACCCGCACAACAGGCCGCTTTATGTGACAGCAGTAATCAATGGCATCGAGGTGCGGAGGGCGTTCATTGACAATGGAGCGTTTGTAAATATTATGCCCTACACCGTGTTTAAATGGTTAGGCCTACCAGAGAAGAAGATTATAAAGAAACAAACAAACATTACAGGATTCACCAACCAGAGCACAAGAACCTTGGGGCACATCAAGGTGGACATGCAAGTTGGGAAGATTCGAGGACCTGTAATGTTCCATGTTACCGAGGTGGATGCATCATATCATGTCTTGCTAGGAAGGACTTGGCAAAATGACTACGGGGTGGTACCCTCGGTATTTCATCAATGCTTGAAGGCTATCTGGAAAGGGAGAGAAGTGAAGGTACCAGCAACTCAAAATCCCTTTGGACCAGAGGAGGCACACATCACTGAAGCAACTTTCTTTGATGATGTTCTTTGAAGAGGGAGAAACAGTTAAGACTGATTCCCTAAGACTAGCAATTTGGGAGGAAGTGTAGGAAGATAGGTTCGTGCCTGCAGAAAAAGAGAAGAAGAAAACCTCAGAACACGGAGAATGTTCCAAAAACAAGAAGCTAGTGGTAGTAGACCTAGAGAAAGAAGGAAGAGAAGAAAGGAAAAGGCCAGTAGACCCTGAAGATGCTAGAAATATAATAAATGCCAAGCGGATGGCATAATCTGACGAGGGCCAGAAGAAAAAATGGGATAGGGTTGTTAAACCCGACGGAAAGGTGGTGTTTTGATTGTGACGGTGCAAGGGGGAAGAGCCTAAGGAAGCATGTGAACCCAATGGCTCAGGAAGTGTCCCCCACTCCAGCAATAATGAAGAAGGAGGAGTTGTACAATAGAAGGTAGAACCATCTCCGAAATGCTTCGAGGATAGGCCAAAACCTCAACAAAATGAATTAGATGAAGTTTATTTGGCAACAGAGGGAGGAACGCCAAGACCAACTTATGTTAACAAGGAGCTGGATGCTAACCAGAAAGAGGAGCTTGTACAATTATTGCGAGAGTATAGGGATGTCTTTGCCTGGAATTACGACGAGATGCCCGAAATTGACAAGGATCTTGTGGAACACAATCTAAACATAAGCCCGGGAAAGAAGACAGTGAAGCAAGCACCTCGCAACTATGCACCCGAAGTCGAAACTCAAATAAAGGAAGAGATCAATAAGTTGCTGAAAGTAGGGTTCATCAAACTAATTCAACATCCAACATGGCTATCCAAAGATTATCTTTGGTAAAAAAAATCAAATGGACAGCCTCTGAATATGTGTGGATTTCGGAGATTTGAACTAATGGGATATGTCTGAATATGTGGATTCGGAGATTTGAAAAGGCATGCAGAAGGACATGTACCCATTACCCAACATAGACACTTTGGTAGATGCAACGGCTAATCATGAAATGATGTCATTCATGGACGGGTTTGTAGGTTACAATCAGATAAAGATGTCCGTACAAGATACAGAGTTGACAGCCTTTCGTACCCCATTTGGGAACTTCTACTATGTAGTTATGCCATTCGGGTTGAAGAATGTGGGGGCAACTTATCAAAGGGCAATGCACGCCATATTTCATGACATGATTCATGATATAGTGGAGGACTACGTGGACGACATAGTAGTGAAATCCAAAAAGGCGATAACTCATGTGGAGGACCTGAGGAAAGTGTTTGAGAGGTGCCGAAGGTATAAGTTGAGGATGAATCCGAAGAAGTGCGCCTTTGGGATGACGGATAGGAAAATTCTTGGGCTTCTTGGTGCACAACAGAGGCTTAGAGGTAGACCCAAGCAAAGTGAAAGAAATTATAGAGATGCCCCCACCAAAAACATAGAAACAATTAAAGAGCTTCCTAGGGAAAGTTTCATACATGAGAAGATTCATGCCAGCATTAGCCGAAGTCACAGAACCTTTTGGCAAATTGCTAAAAGGAAAGGCATAATGGGACTGGGGGCAAGACCAACAATAGGCGTTTGAGAAGGTAAAAAGAATTTTGGCTTCAGCACAAACAATGGTAGTGCCACAAAGAGGAATGTCGTTGTAGTTGTACATCACATCTACCAAGAAGTCCATAGGTGGATTGATCATACATGAGGTGGATGGAGAAGAGAAACTCGTATATTACATTAGTCGAATAATCAGAGGACCGGAAACCAGGTATTCACAGGTGGAGAGGCATTGCCTAGCATTGGTGTTCATTGCGCAAAAAATGCGGCATAATTTTTTAGCACATGAAATAAAGCTTACAATAAGAACTGATCCAATCAGATACCTATTAACTAAGCCAACATTAGTAGGAAGACCTGCCAGATGGATGATGATGATGATTCGTATCATCGACATCAAGTGTGTAACACCAAAGGCGATCCGATGTCAAGCCCTGGCGCACTGCCGCTCAATTTCCAAATGGAGAAATCTGAACCCCTTCCGAGGATCTGCTAGCAAAGGAGAAGTATAATCAATTGAGTTGATGGATGAAGACCCAGAATGGTGGAGTTTGGCTTTTTATGGATCATCTGCAGAAGGTAAAGGCGAAGTAGGAGTGGTGTTGACCACCAAAGAAGGAAATGAAGTGGCCTTGTCATACAAATTGGATTTCCCTTGCACAAACAATGAAGCATAATATGAGGCGTTCATACTAGGATTGTTGGCGGCTCAAGAATTGGGAGCCAAACATCTTAAAGTAAAAGGAGATTCAAACCTCATAGTGCAACAGATAAGAGGCCAATTCGGAGTGAAGGAACCTATCTTGGTGCCATATCGAACTGTAGCACAAAAGGTGATGGAGGCTTTTAACAAGGTGATGATTGAATATGTGCCAAGAGGACAAAATAAATAACCTGATGCACTAGCAACAGTAGCGTCTCAAGTCTATGTCCAACGAGAGGACTTGGATGTAAAGGTAATAAAGAGAACCCTCCCAACCACGGTGTTAAACTTGTTCCCCAAAGACATGATAGATGATTGGAAACATGACATCTACCATCAATTACAAACAAAAGGGGAACAATACCTATCGTGGCATTACTGTAAATACAACATCATCAAAGGTGTCTTGTATCACAAAGAAGCGGATGGTGTGTTGACACGATGCTTGGGGGGGCAGGAAGAAAATAGAGTCTTGCATCGGTGTATGGCGAGAAGCGAGGATTAGCGGTATATAGTACACTGTATCGTAGGTCGCACAACGTTAAAGGGTATTATTGGCACGAAATGAAGAAGGAAGCGGATGCCCTACAACGCCTAATGTGTTTCATGCCAAGAATACCACGGAGAGATGATGAATGCGCCTTCATTGAAGACATAGTGGATTGGCGAATCCCTTATGTAGAGTTCTTACAAAGCGGGACTCTTCCGACCGAAAAGAAGGACGCAATTATAATCAAGAGGAAGTCACAACAATTCTTCTTGCAAAATGGAGAATTGTTTAGAAGAGGATTCAATGGCAAGCCCCTACGGTGTCTGGAACTAGGTGAAGCCAAAGATTTGGTTTACCAAATACACAAGGATGAACACCAAGGGGGAGCCAAGTTGTACAAACAACTTATCGATCATGGTTACTACTAGCCAAAGATGGAGGGAGATTGTCTAGAATTTGTTAAAAAGTGCCACATTTGTCAAATACATGAAAACTTGATCCATGCTCCCACCGTGGATTTGCGAACCTTAGAAACACCATCGCCCTTTCATACATGGGGAATGGATCTTATAGGTCCTGTTCACCCTAATTCCAAGGGTAACATATGGATTTTAACTGCCACCGAGATGTACACAAAGTGGGTGGAAGCAATACCCTTGAAGAAGGCCACGGGACTAGCAGTGGAAAATTTTATCAAGGAGCACATCGTTTGTCGTTTCAGGATCCCGAAGATCATTTTGTCCGACAATGGAACTCCCTTCATCAATAGGGATGTCAAAAATTTGATGAAAAGATACAGGTGAAACATTACAAATCATCACCCTACTACCCAAAAAGGCAACGGACAAACAGAGAGGCTACAAATAAAACCTTGATAAAAATTTTATCAAAAACCCTAGATGATCATCCAGAAGACATGGGCGAACAACTACCAATAGCGTTATGGGCATATCGAACTTCAAAAAAAGAAAGCCTACAAAGTGAGACCCCATATGTTTTGGTTTATGGTGAAGAAAGTTATCTTGCCGCCATGAAATAAAAATACATTCTACTCGAATGAGACTTGAATCTTGGTCGAGGAAGATAATCGAGCAAACACCCCTAGAGGCCTTAGTTGACTTAGAGATAAGACTAAAGAAAAGCTTGAGCGGTACCATAAAAAGCTGCGATGACAATACAATACCATGCGGTGGTACCACGACAAATTCGGTGGGAGACACGGTGCTCAAAGCGGTAACTCAAGTCATGGAGGGGACCCCAACCACCAAATTTTACCCCAAATGGGAAGGCAGTATAGGTACACGAGAGATCTCCGAAAGCCGGTATTGCAAGATATCTCGTGTGGGATCGGATGTCGTCTCGGGCCCATTAAACTTGAAGTGGGTAAAGAAATATTATATATGAGAAAAGCATCACAAAAGTTATACTTTCAACTTTCAAAAGTAATCGAGGCACCGACTACGATTATGACCCTCGAAAGTTACACTTTCAACTTCAAAAGTGATCGAGGCACTGATTAACGCCCCTCGGGAGTTACACTTTCAACTTCAAAAGTGACTGAGACACCTGAGTATAAGCCCTCAACCCTGAAAGTTACACTTTAACTTTAAAAGTGGCGAACGTTATGCTTTATTCGACAAAAGCAAGAAAGTTACACTTTATCTTTAAAAGTGGCAAACGTTAAGCTTTCTTCGACAAAGCAAGATTTACTAATGAAACGATATGTTTTTCGTTAAAAGCAATTTTATTATCAATAAATTGACAAACTTTCACTTATACTTGAAAGTTTTTTTTAAAATTTCTTAAAAAAAAGAGAGTATAAAGTCAAGTGTTGGTTTGTGGAAAATATATATACATGTTTTTGATAAAATTCATATTTACTTGTTTATAATACCTATGGTTGTCTTGTAATATTAATTTGAATAACTTGAGATTCAATGATAAATATTAAGTTTTAAGAAATCATTCAAATTAAAAGCAATCAACAAGGTTAAAGAAACTACATTCTAATAAATGAAACATGTGTAAATAAGTTTTTGAGATAGGAAATCAAAAAAAGAAACTACTACAACAAGTTATGATCTAAAGGCCAAGACATATCAAACTGAAGAGGAGGCATAGCTAAAGCTTCTAAGTCAGCAATGGCCGCATCTCAAACCTTAAGATTTGTAGCTTTCAACTCCCTAACTTGTTGGGTAGTTGCTTCTAAGTCCCATCGCTGGCACTCTATATCCTGAAATTTGGCATTTAGATCCCGAAGCTGGTCCTCTAAATTTTTAGATCGAATCTTCAATTTGTTTATGGCTTCGTCAAGCTCAGAAAGCTACACTGAAAAGGATTCATCTTCACACTTACGAACAGCAACCTCTCGAACGTAGTGCAACAAGATTAAAACATGACTCGAGAAGATCCAGCCTAGTGCGAAAAGGAGACATATCAATACCCACGGCTGCAAGGTCGTCTACATCATCACTAAACTCCTTCAGGTTCTCGACTCGCAATGAATATAAAGAAAGACGGTGCAACCAAAGAATAAGGCATGCAAGCTGATCTAGGAAGAAGGTTTGGGAGGGAATTGACTTAATAATAAATCGGTCAAGTATATGCGGGAACCGAGATAAGAGACACTCCAGACTTTCCTGACTAGAAGCTGCTATCTGGAAACCCCTCCATGAAACAAGATCCCCATTTGGATTGAAGGAAGCTCTGGTAGCAGCTACTTTAGAAGCCACCATTGAATTTGTCGAGTCAAGGGATGGAGGAGCAGAAAGATGTTGTATGGCTGATGATTCCTCAAAACCTTGGTCACCTGGAGGATAACCAAGGTCACTATATGGCAAGTGGACAACATCCGAATGTAGAGCGTCAAATAAAGCGAGTGCCTCAACAGGCAAAGGCAAATCTTTCATCTTCTCGCTCTGACAAATCACAATGTATTATAAAAAAAAGAGAAAAGGAAATTCAAGACAAATTATATGTTGATTAAAGAAGAATACTCACAATATAGTCAATGGAGAAGGAGACAGGAGATGCCACAGAAAGGGGAATGTCATTCAACCCACCCAAAGTACTATTAGCAAGGCCCTCCCGAGCAATCACCAACTCGGTAGAATCTTTCTGGGGAGGATGAACATCACCAATAGTTTCAAAATGATTCCCCCTCGGGGAAATAAGAGTCTCATCAACATCTTCAGACTCATTATAAGGAGCAGACATAGGAAGGTTTGAAGAAATTGCTGTATCACCCACAGCAAGTCTCAAGCTCACATCAGATAAAGTGTCCTTAACATTAAGACTAACACAATCATCGCGCGGAGTAGATGACTCAATATCAACAAGGATAGGTTGGGGAGGCTCACGACTAGTGAAAGCCGTCGTGACCGGTGCATCATTTACAGTACTATACCTTAACCCAAGAGGAACATCATCATCATCATCTTCATTGACCTTTATAATCTGCAAATCAAGGAAATCATTACTCAAGGAAATATGAACTCAGTTATACAAGGGATGGAAGAAAAATAATAATAGCATGAAAAAAAAAATTATTATCAAATTTCTACGGTGCTTCTTGGTCGGATCCTCAACTGCCGGCATAATAGAATCAGCACTATCAAGAGGGCGTTTTGCCAATGGCTTTATGATAAGCCTAATAGGAGGAGGAGGACTGACTGGAACCACAGCAGAAATAATAGGAGGAGCTACTTCAGAATCAGTAGTAACACCTGCTCTCGTTTTAGAACGAATAACTCTCATGGCCTCTAAGATCGGAGGATCCTGGAGAGGAGGCTGGAAGAGACACCCAAAACAGAGCACGTGGTAGAAGACTCTTGGAAGTAGTAGGGGCCTGTGCAAGAAAAGTAGTCGGATCACCTCGAGGAGGAATGTCTGCTAAATGAGGAAGAGAAGACTTAGGCATCAAGACCTCGCGCTCAATCAATCGGCTACTGGCTAGCCAAAGTGTTGGACGGATATTGGTCTTAGGAGAGCATAACAGTCGGCACCATTGGAGATGCTTCGGAATAGAAACTGGAAATGAACAAATCAAGGTATCATCCTCCCATCTTTTAAGATTGATCTGCCAGTAATTACGTTCGTCAATAGTATATCGCCCGCTCTGGGAATTATCTGGTATGACAAAAGGAAGGGATCTATAAGGATCACTTTGTAGCCTCAGAAATGCCCATGTAAAAGAGGGGGAGGTACAGACAAAATTGAGAAGAGTAGCCTCATAATTCCCCCGGCAGGTGTGACCAAAAGGGCGTTCTTGGTCATATCCGAATTGTCTCATGACCCGGTGAGGAGAATACAGTACAGTGCCAAAACTATTATTCTCAAGGAAATAAGAAAGCTCTGTAGAATAGAAGGAAAACAAACCCAAGATGAGAACCACTCAATTTGGTTACATTGAGGGCTAGTAGAGTACAAAATTTGCGCTTATAAAATTGAGGTAAATGGCCGCAACCCTCTAAAACAATGGTATAAGGACGGGCAGTGAAACGTGCATAATCATCAAGAAAAGGCCGCAAATCCGCACTATCGAGTCTAAGTCGGTGATCAATCCAACGTGTCATGCGATGAATGACGTTGGGTGATGAAAAAAGAGGAGACTTCTTCTTCTACTTAGAGGAATAACCCGAAAAGCGTTCGAAAAGAAAAATCTGAAGGAAGGAGCATGGAATGAAGCAATTGACATCATACCTGAATGAATAAAAATCAAATAAGAAAAAGGTTAAAGGAAAAGAAGTGCGGTTGGAAAGACAAATAATAATAATAATAATATATATATATATATATATATATATATAGGAAAGTGATTACCTCTCAACGGATTCTTTCATGGCAAGGGTTGTTTCGTCTAGGCGACGATATAAGGTCCTTAGGAAGAGAGAAGCAAGGGGAATCTCTGAGCCTCGGGATAATAACGCTGCCAAGTTGAACACACGGGTAGAAGGACCGTCTATGGGAGATCCAGAGAAGAGGAAGCGGGACATCCACATAGCCAGATAAGCTGCCAGAGGAAAAGGACAAGTCTCTCCACGGAAGGCAAAAACAGATTTGTCATGAATAGAGCTGTCCCATTGGTTGGTCTTGTAGTCACGGAAGAAGTAGCGTACCCAGGATAACCAAGAATTTTTCTGCCAACTGGAAGTCTCGAAGTCTGGAAGGAGTGTATAACTCTTGAAGCGGGAGATGAAGCGGGAAGATTGCTTTAAGGCTTCCATCAAGTAGGCAACACAATCGTTATCTCTAGTGGACATGCTAGAAGGGCCGCAGGAGTTCGAAGCAACAATGGGAAGGCTACAAGATGTAATTCAAAATAAATATATATTTTAGAAAATGAGAATGAATGAAAGGAATAAAAGAAGATAACTTACTGATAGAGGGCATAGACATCCTCTAAAGTAGGGGTGAATTCCCCCCAGACAGTGATGAATGTGCAAGTAGAGGAACACCATCGTGAGATCAACACAGTAAGAGCGTTATGGTCATGGTGGATACGTAGGTCTCTACACAGTTGAACACAACAAAAGATGCTCGCATTCTTGAGTATTTCCACATATTCAGCGTTTCCAAGGATCTCGTCGGTCCAATCCTTCCATCCTTGAAGGCGACTAGATGAATCAGACAGGAAGCGAAGGGGACTGAAAGGGTATTCTTGCTTCTCTATGCATAGGTGGGGAATGCAATTAGCATGAGGGAAGTCATCCCAACCTCTAGAAGCTAAGGCATACAGAAATAGGCCTTCTTTCTCTGGTGAAGGAAAAGTTGTACGGTCATAGTTCTTAACTCTATCCCAGAAGGTGTCAGAAGGACCGAAGAAGGGAGCCCTTCCCCAATCAGTGATGAAGGGGGACTCCCAGGTGATTTTTGGTTCTGTAGAGCATTCAGGTGAAAGGCCCTACAAGCAAGGAAAGTTTATCATAAGAATTCTAAAAAAAAAAAGCAATGTAAGGATGTCAAAGGGGAAAAAATGCTCACCATGGCAAAGAGGAAGGTCTGATATATGTAACCTCAAAGACACCTGAAAAGAAAAAAAAACAATGTCAAAAGGAGTTTGGAATCACAAATTTGCAAGAAAAAATTTCTGAAATTTTACGAAAAAAAGTTTTGGACAGCCAAAACGCAGCCTTCGGAGCCTTTTTCGGACTTATAACAGTATATATCATGGTTGAGGGTGATGGCTTTTGTAGGGCTCGTCGTTGGCTTCGTTTTGATATATTATGGGCCCCGAAACTCCAAACGAGGCAAAAGTTATGATCAAAAATAATAATTATTCCTCCAAAACTTCATTTTTTGCAGTCTAGACATTGATTTCCCCCAGGGTTTGGCCCCCTAGGGTTCAGCCCCCCCAGAGTTCGACCCCCCTAGGGTTCGGTTCTCCAGGAGTCGACCAATTGGAGTAATTTTGCCCCATTAGAGAATGTTTTCCATTTCTTTGGGTTATCATCGAAAAAACGCCAATCTTTCTTTATTATCCGAGGGAAAAAACCAAGATATGATTAAGGTAATGGGGCTCGGAAGACAAAAGAAAGACTAGAGTTACCTGAATAAAAAAAAAGTTGTACCCAATTGGGTAATCCTGTGGCAAAAAAAAAAATCCTACTGCAAAATATTTGGATGCAAGACGTGGATGTAATGCATTTTAACCTCCAAAAGAAAGTGAATAAAAAACGTGATCAAAGGAGGTGTAGCAGTTTGAAAAGTTACTGCTATAAACTTGTATCCATTTGGTTATAATTCCATAAAAGCTAGCCTTGGTAAAACCTAATATATATATATATATGTACTCGTTCCTTCAAAAAAAATACATAGGGTTCGGCGCCTCCCCTATAGGGTACGGATGACATGCTGCCAAAAGGTTGACTTATTTTGTATTATAATTCATGAGATTAGCAAAACAGGTGAATTGGCAGCCACATAAAATCATTTGATTGGAGGAGGCATATGATTTCTTTCTTGAAATAAATAAATTTGGGGTCCTCCCAAATTTGGTGGTTGACACACTTTAATTGATGGGTACTGTCAAGAAGGAACATGGAGACTACTATGGGTTATACAATGATAATCAAAGACCTCGAGCCTGATGTAGTTGCTTACACAGCTTTGATAGACAGGCATTTTGGAGCTTGTAATTCCGAAGAAAATAATAAATAAAAAAAATCAATTGCTTCCATTCATACCCTTGAGGTCCTGTTTGCTCTATGAATCAACTGCTTGAGACGAATGATCCTTCGTCGCGAAAAATTATAGCCTTTTCTAATGAATTCCGAGGGAAAAAAACAAGATATGATCAAGTGATTGATGCTGCATCATTATCTAGGAAGCGAGCCTTGTTACCTGTGAAGAAATTGAGAACTTCTTTGATTTTAAATAACTGACATGTCTTTGGCCATTAAGTCAAAGTTCATGAAAAGAGGGGAATTTGATAATATAACTCAAGCTGCTAGATGCATATCTTCATGATTTCCACCTTGAGGCTGAAAATGCAATAGAATAGCATATATTGTTGTATAGCTTCAAGAGGTCCCTTCTTACAGCAAATAAAAAGTATTGCCCAAGTGATGTGGTAACAAAGCTCTCTACTACAATTCGTAAAGGAAACACAAAGTAGTAGTGGATTATGAATATCGATTCTTACCTCAAAAAATAAAAATAAATGTTTTATTTATTTTCTAAAAAAATAAAATAAGATTTTATTTATTTTTTAGATTTATTTTATTTTAAAAAAAAAAGTGACAATACATGATTACATCTCATTTTGCCTTAATTCATCATCTTTTTCATAGAGGATGCTATAGGCATATAGCAATTTCCCTTCATCAGATCTGTGTGATTATATATGACCCTTAAATTCATGCAATTTTCGACTTAAAAAAAAATACTTAAATCTTTGGCGTGAATGACGAAAAAAAAAGATTTGATTTGATTTGCCATAAAAAAAAAGATTTTATTTTATTTCATTTTCAAAAAAAAACTTTTTTCAAATTAAGAAAGATTTGATTTGATTCCCAAAACAAAGAAAGTTTTAATTTCCAAAATAAAATTAAGATTTGATTTTATTTTGGAAATAAAAATTAATATTTGATATGATAAAAAGGTGTGTGCTTGGTGTTTTGTACTTGTTCGTACATACATTAGGAAAATTACCGAAACACATTATAAACTTACTCCTTTTGACAACTATGCATACATATAGAGTTGAGAGGTTTCAAAAAAAAAATATATATATATATATATATATATATTATTGAAACAAATATCCTATTTTTTTTAAATAGAAATGTTTTGATTTTATTTCCAAAATCTTTGAAAGAATTTGATTTTCAAAAATAAAATAAGATTTTATTTGTTAATATATAATTTAATTTATCTTGATTCTGTTTCAAGGAAACGAAGATTGGGAAAGATACAGAAAGATTTCAGAAGAGTTTTCAATATGTCCAAGGAAGAGCCTTGCTAGGTCTTGCCTTCCTAGAGTTTAACTCTAAGGTTTGGCTCCCTAGGGGTTCCCTCTTCTAGAACCATTGTCTTCAAGACCTGTAAAGTGAAATCCCGCAAAATCGTTTAAAGATTTGCAGTTTTCTTGCACGATCGTCTATTTAGAAATGCGACTCTCGCGCAGGGGGCAAATGTGGGCCCAGGTATAAAATTAGGGTTCACATGACCTAATTGAATTAAATGCGCAATTAGGGTTACACGGCCTCATTAAATATGCAAATTAGAGTTCGCATAACCTAATGGAATGAAGACGAAAAAAGTCAGAAATAAATGTGCTAGACCCGGGAGAAGTCTCCACGTGTCCCGAGGCAGAAGACTCGTGGAGGCGGCTTGATTTGGGAATTGATTGAGGGATTGGATTGGTGGCTAGAAGGACAGGGCAATATGGGCATTATTCTAATGACTAAAGGGCATTTTTGGAATTTTCCTAAAAGCATGTGCCTCGCACATGACTACTTTCCAGAAAACCCTATAAATACCCCTTTCATTTCATTGGGAAGGGGACTTCTCTTCAGACTCAAGACTTGGACTCTTGGAAGATCAAGGGACCCTTTTGGTGACTTAAAGGCTTGGAGATTCCACCTAAAAGTACTAAAGGGGTTTGAACATTCTCTCAACTTGAAGGACTCAAGAAGGCTCTTGGAATCCCTGCTACCCTAACATGGTTCCCGGATTCTAGGGGTTCTGCCACGCGTCATTAGAGTAATCGCCCACCTGTCGTTCTCCCCTCTTCAATCAACCAATCAATTTCGTGCTCTTTGTGGATTTCTCTCCTCCTCAGCCAACACGAAACCCTAACCCTAGCAAGGTACGATTTCCTTGCCCACAGGAACAAAAATTACCTCCTAAAACGACAATCTTTTAGGAATGGAGGGAGTATTACAGTAGCTTCACATGCAAGTTGTTGAATTGAATATTTATCTCATGAAACTTTCATATAGTCCTTTTTTAAATTAAGTTAGACTGTATATTTATACGGTCAACTGGTATTAAATACACAAAATCTAATCGGATTCTTGGTAATTTCGGGTATTACCAATTTTGGCGAGATTCGAAATTGGGGCTAAATTGTATCAAATTAGGTACTTGATATAGTAAATTGTAAGCTCAAATTTTTTGGGGGCCAAATTATGAATTTGATGTTATTTCATGTAACAGAAGTGTAATTAACCCTTTTAAAAATTAATAAATTATTCAAACTTTTCAAGTTATAATTTTCTATTGATACTCAGATCATATTTGCTCGAAAAATTCAAACTTCTCGGGTTCACATGACCTAATTGAATTAAATGCGCAATTAGGGTTACACGGCCTCATTAAATGTGCAAATTAGGGTTCGCATAACCTAATGGAATAAAGACAAAAAAAGTCAGAAATAAATGTGCTAGACCCGGGAGAAGCCTCCACGTGTCCCGAGGCAGAAGACTCGTGGAGGAGGCTCAATTTGGGAATTGATTAAGGGATTGGATTGGTGGCTAGAAGGACAGGGCAATATGGGCATTATTCTAATGACTAAAGGGCATTTCTGGAATTTTCCTAAAAGCATGTGCCTCGCACATGACTACTTTCCAGAAAACCCTATAAATACCCCTTCCATTCCATTGGGAAGGGGACTTCTCTTCAGACTCAAGACTTGGACTCTTGGAAGATCAAGGGACCCTTTTGGTGACTTAAAGGCTTGGAGATTCCACCTAAAAGCACTAAAGGGGTTTGAACATTCTCTCAACTCGAAGGACTCAAGAAGGCTCTTGGAATCCCTGCTACCCTAACACGGTTCCCGAATTTTAGGGGTTCTACCACGCGTCGTTGGAGTAATCGTCCACCTGTCGTTCTCCCCTCTTCAATCAACCAATCAATTCCGTGCTCTTTGTGAATTTCTCTCCTTCTCAGCCAACACGAAACCCTAACCCTAGCAAGGTACGATTTCCTTGCCCACAGGAACAAAAATTACTTCCTAAAACGAAAAATCTTTTAGGAACGGAGGGAGTATTACAGTAGCTTCACATGCAAGTTGTTGAATTGAATATTTATCTCATGAAACTTTCATATAGTCCTTTTTTAAATTAAGTTAGACTGTATATTTATACGGTCAACTGGTATTAAATACACAAAATTTGATCGAATTCTTGGGTGGGTCGGGTATTCTGACCAATTTTGGCAGGATTCAGAAATTGGGGGCTAAATTGTATCAAATTAGGTACTTGATATAGTAAATTGTAAGCTCAATTTTTTGGGGGCCAAATTATGAATTTGATGTTATTTCATGTAACAGAAGTGTAATTAACCCTTTTAAAAATTAATAAATTATTCAAACTTTTCAAGTTGTAATTTTCTATTGATACTCAGATCATATTTGCTCGAAAAATTCAAACTTCTCGGGCTCAGTTTGAGAGTAAACCAGTAAACGAGTCTCAGTCAAACTTTATTTTAGACTCGATAAATTTTATTAATCAAATTTGAGCAACTCAATACTGACTTAACTAGGTTTATTTACACCACTACCGGTGATGGTGACTATGGTAGTCATGAGCCCTTGAAGATTTTCTTCAGTCTTATGAAACCAACTGTTAGAATTTTAGGTGGAAACTAACACATAAATAATACTTACATATGAATTGGTAAATATCCACGAAGCAGAAGCGGTTGAACCGAATGCCAAATCTTTAAGCGACACCACGAACACAGCTACTACGATACTTCTTACTTCTCATCAATATATAGTTGTTAATTACAAGCAATCAATACGAACGAACTAATTAAGTGTTCACACCAAGTACACCCAAAGCTTGGAAATACTAGAGAAAGCATTTAGAGATAAACTGTATAGAAATAATAATACGTTATTTTTCCTTAGCGCTACCACAGTAAGCTTCAATATTTAACGTAAAAACTCAATACTTAAGGGATAAGTCTACAACTGACTAAATCAAGAGAGTTAACCATATCACATATTATTTAAAATACTTCCAAGTGATATGGGACTCTTCTAATCTTTATTGGGTTATCCTGTATCCATACCCAAGTGAATGTTCATGATCTACGGGTCCGACCCAGATCAATTACTAACACCAACACTTAATTAGTACTTTCATTGGAACATAAGTTGTATTTACAATTTAAATATATATTTCTTTTCGGTTTGCATTCATTATTTTGGTTTGGCTATGATTTGATGTAATACCATCCATCTTTGTTAACATCATTAACCAAAGACAATAGTAATTTGTATGTTTCTCAAAAGTCAATAGTAGTAATTGAAATATGGAACTCCGATCCGATCCACGGGTGCATGCAATACCTTCAATTATGCTTCATATACTGAAAAACAGTCGAGACATATATTGCCTTATTACCATGCCAATACTAGTGAAGTTTTCATTTTTAAAACTACAAGGAAATAATAATTAAAATGCATCAACCATTCCATCAATCCGAATCCTCATGATCAAAAGCAGCCTTTATTTTCTTGACAGTGGTGGTTATAACATTATAAACACCTTCCACTACCTCAAGGCCAACCTCCTTTGTAGCCGAATCGCAGCTTAATAGATGCAATACCACGGTGACCAGTGAGCCAGCTGGCTGATGAACTGCTGCTTCTGCTTCCCGTTTCTTCAACTCGGCGGCCGTCACCGGAGATTGTGATTCCCGATGGTAGAATAGCAATTTCTGAAATGTCTATATCACCACTTGCAACAGCTTCGACGGCCTTTTGTTCCATTCGGGCATATACCACAAGCGCCCCTAAGGGATCAATGCAACCCTCTTGGAGAAAAACTAAGTTTCTCTTATCATGGGGGGAGCGAGGCTGATTCACAAAAACCACGTATAATATGGTGAATTCAAGTGCACTTATTTGAAAAATCAATAAATTTATGAATGGTGCTAGGTAATTAAATAGAAGTCGTATAATTTATCTAGATTATCATTGGTTAATTGTACTGTATAAATTGTACAGTACAATTATCAAGTAATATTTTTCTTTTAATTTATATAAACTAGATTACTTGTGTCTAGTTACCTATCATTTTCTTAAGTTTACCTAGAGAGTTTTAAGACTTACCTTGTCATATATATGCCCGACTTTGTTACTTCCTCCGTTTTCAAAATTAAAGATGATTAAAAGTACAAATTTTTTTATCATCAAAATGATGAGCAAAAGTATATAAAGTAAATAGTAAGTATGTCATTTAGCGGGTATTAATTAGTATAAAAAAGTAAAAATACTCATCACTTTATATAATCTTATAAGATTATTAAGGATAAATTTAAAATTTTTGTACTTTCTTTCTCTACTTTTACTTTTCTTAATTTGCTCATTTTTTTTAGGACAGAGAAAGTAATTTATATTTGAACAAACTACCTCGTCCTAATGTTTTATTAGGATTATACAAATTAGACTTTCAATAAATGATAACTTCTTTCCATAACTTAATTAAGATCATGTCAATTTGTAATTAAATTAATTGTGGTAGAATTATAAAAGATCACAAATTAACAACACTAATGTTACGTTTGAATTGAAGGAATGAATTTGTGAATGAATGAAATAGAGAATGAAATGAAATGATGAGTGGAACATTGATTCATTCCATTCTTTGTTGGAATGAATCATTCCATACCCTTCCCTAAAGAATAAAATTCATAAATTAGAATAAAAATGGATCATTTCTACTCCCATCTTGATTCCGTATAGCCGTATAGGTATAGTATACAAATTAAGGCAATGTAATAGTAGGAAAATTAACTTTTTATTATTATTATTAAAAAAAAAAATCCATATATCCTTATGCTGCATGCATATAGTAATGAAACGGGAATCATGCAAAATAACGTATACATAAAAGAAAGTAATTACCAGGATAATAGACACCAAGTTTCTTGCCTTGTCTCCACATGAGATGTTCGTAGACCTCTTAAATGTATTTCCGGTGGAGAGCACATCCCACTGTTAACAATCAAAAGGAATTCTCAATTACTGTTATATACTTAATTCCATTACATTAAATAAAATTGTATATAGCCTCATGAGTTAAAATATCAAGTGTAGTTAGTTAATTAACCTGAGGTCGATTCTCCTCATCCTGGAAGAAATTGTAAAGAGTTTGGCATGTAATTGGAAGCCAAAATGAAGCAGCAGCCCCAACAATCTTCCCTTGAGGTTGGCCTGGTGATGTGTTCTTATGGACAGACACTCGAACCCCATCGTTGTACATGTCAGATAAATTAGGGACATCAACATTTTCCGGCATGCTCAACATTGCACAAAATAGTTTCACCATTCTTTCTGAAAGTTTCATTATATTCCTCCTACCTTCAGTTACATTAATCGCCAAAAAGCCAGAATAAGTTGATTATAAAAGCCAACAAAAAATATATATATATATATATATATATATATATATATATATATATATATATATATATATTCAAAATAGACAAGTACTTAACAAATTAATTAACTAGCTACCCTTTTTTTGAAAGTAGATGTATATATAATAATAATAATAATAATAATAATAATAATAATAATAATAATAATAATAATAATAATAATAATAATACCTCCTTCAAATATATTTGATGCTGTAGGTCCTAACCCCTCTGCGTATTCAATTCTCTCATAAATCCTTCGGAGAGTAACAAGCCATCTTTTAGCTCCGTATGCTTGGGAACGGCATACTACATCTCTAAACAGACGATGTGTTAAGGTTTTATCGTCCACTTCTATGTGCTCCACCCAAGTGACCTAGATAAAAAATGGCAACTTCAGTTATACTATCATAAAAGGCAGCAATTGGCAGTGTAGTTAGAAAAACAAAAGAAGTGATAAATGTGTAATTATTTTGCCTTTTATGAATTTTCTTTTTTCATTTTCTCCAAGTGGACTAATAGAGAAAAAAGTATACGAGTACTGCATTTGTAAATTAAATAAGTTATGTTTGAAATAAATTATTTCTAGACAATTAATAAAAATTTTAAACTCTAAAATGCTCCAAAAACAGCAAATACTACAAATTCTGCGTAACCAAACACATTATATAGAAGAAGCCGATTACATTCATTGTGTGTGTGTATATATATATATATATATATATATATATATATATATATATATATATATATATATATATATAGATTTCTTTCTTTGATGATAATGTTGATATTTTAATTTGTGAATTCTATATTATTTAGGTTTGAATGTCCAAAGCAGTTAATTAAAAACTGAATGCTTGTGGCCATCGATGTCATAGATAGATCATAAAAACAACTAAATTAACTGATCAGTGGAGAGAATTAACTCACCTTAATCACCAAAAAGAAGAAGAAAAATAAACTCACTTTGGATCTCCCATTGTGAAGGTCTTGAATGAGACATCCGGAAGGAAGCATCCAACAGGGGGTGCTGAAAGTTGTTTGTCTCCCTTCAAAGCAATCATATGATACATTCACTATCATCCATGAGTTCGCATCCAATTGTTCATGGTATCGAAGAAAGAAAAACTCCCGAGACGGCACAAGAGGTGACAAGAAATGCAATTTGCTATACATCTGTGCCAAAATGTCCCATTTGGTCATTAAAAAATTCTTTGTAATAAATTAATAATTAAGAAATAAATAGGGAGAAATTGTTATATTACCAAAACCAAAATGCCACCAAGGTGCTCATTGTTGATAATTTCCAGTGGTTTTGCATGGGTAACAATTGTAGGAAAAAGATCCGCCCAATCAACCTGTACAAATTATTTAATATATCATATATATAGGCTAGCACAGGCAAACACACACACACACACATACATATACAAATAAATATTTATACAGCTTCCTCAATAATCCTATATACCTCTAGATGTCTATTTTCGCGCTATTTATGGGCTAACCCTAATCTAACCTTAAAATATTTTTTGTGTTACAACAAATTAAATTAAAAATATAGAGGATATGATATTCGAAAAAGAAAGGGATGACAAAACAAGCTAGACTGTAGACATATGGAGTATATATATGAAGAAGAATAAAAGATGAAAATGGAGATGGATGGAGTTGGTAAAGTAAATTTAAGCACCGGATGTAGAATCATTTTAACCAAATCTGATGCATTCATTTTCAGCACAATCGAATCTTTAGAGGATTCAAATCGAGCAGCAAAGGCTGTTAATTGATAAGGCCGCCGATCAGGGAATAAGTTGTCGTAGCTGTGACGGTGAATAATAAGTTTGTTTTCATCGTTGGGGGACTTGATCCAAACAGGCGCATCCACGACCAAAAGGTGAAGTAGTTCATGAAATGCTCTTTTAGCAGTTTCCATCATTTGTAACTTGTCATTTGAATTTCTCATTACAAACTGCAGGTTATTAGTACCGTGGACGACGACGGCAGGAGTTGTAATTTCTTGACCAAAGAAACCTTCTGTCGAATCATCATCATCCGATGAAGAAGAAGAAGAAGAATTAGATCCGACCGAGATAGCTCTCTGAATTTCTTCCACTGGTTTTCCAATAATACTTGCGACAATGCTTGATAGTTTTGTCCGCTGCCAAATGCATGCATATATCAAGTTAGTTATGTTGTATAGCATTATTTTGTGAGTTTGTTTGTTTGTTTTATTTATTTAATTAATTAATTTGGGGAAAAGGAAGGAAGAAAAGAAGAAATTAGTTTGATGTTTTGTTTCTAAAATGAAAACTAAGTGTTCAATTTTCTGTTCCCATCCCTTCAGTACTCCTTCCAAAATAAATCTCACCAACACACCATTAATGTATGATAAAATAAATAAGTAAATAAAAATTAAAATGCACACACATACACTTTTATATATATATATATATATATATATATATATATATATATATATATATATGGTCCGGATCTTAAAATTTCACTATTTATCTAGCTCACCTTGCTCACCCCTTTTTTGCAACGGACGGAGCGATGATTGATCTCCGTCGCTATATATGTTTGGTCCGTCGCTATTTGTTGTCCATCGCTATATGTTGTCCGTCGCTAAAAGCTAAGGCAGCGGTTCTATATAAATGACTGCATCGAATCGTCGTCCGATTACGCCGCTAAAGGGGGTGAGCAAAGTGAGCTAAATAAAAAGGTGAAGCTTAAGATCCGAACCGTATATATATATATATATATATAGAGAGAGTCCGGATCTTAAAAGCTCACCTTTATCAACTCATCGAGAGCTCCCCTTTTTTATGACGGACCCGACAACTAAGTTCGATTATATACAACCATAAATCTATACTTTTAGCGACACTATATGTTGTCCGTCGCTAAAAGTATGAGCAACGATTTGTTACCGAACAACCGTCGTCAATCGTCGCTAAAGGAAAGGTGAAATTCGGATGAGATGAGATAGATGAATAAATATATATATATATATATATATATATATATATATATATATATATATATATATATATATATATATATTGAAGTACATTAATTTTAGAACTAAAAGTTGTTACATCAAAAAATTAATATCTAAATCTCATAAGCCTTAAAATAAATATGGGGAAAAACTGAAATCAAAAGTCAACTATCATTTTGGGAGGTAAATTAGTTAATTTATGTTAGTAGATATGATCGAACCTCTGCTTTTAATTTTTCATTTTCGAGTTGAAGTTGTTCCAGTATCATTTCTTTTCCACAGTGTAGACATGTCGCATTCTTGAGGGCTCCCCCCATTGCAAGATTCTCAAATAGGATCCTTTCATTCTCTCGTCTCAATGTGCTGTTTTCCTCTCTCTCAAATAGAGCCTGAAGGAAACCAATTAAGGAAGAAAATGAAGCACCATTAAGTACTGGATATATATATATATATATATATATATATATATATATATATATATATAAACGAAAATAATTCAAAGTCAAATATATACTTCTAACTACTTGTTAGTCATATATATAGACGACACAACAACGTGTATTTATAAATTACTATTATTTTTAAAAAGTATTATTGGTGTTATATATATATATATATATATATATATATATATATTACTATACATTTGATAGGAAAGTAAGACTTAATTGTTAACCAATCTATCCACTCATGTGATTAGTATACCAGCTGATGTGACAAATCAATTATTTTAAATTAACATTCGCGTACACAACTTTGTGAATCTGAAAAATGAACAAAGAGTATAAAATTAATTCATAGAGCATTATTTCATCAATACCTTCATTTGATTCCTTTTGTTTTGGAACCAGTACTTAATTTGATTAGGTTCAAGCCCCAAGTCTCGGCTAAGCTGTTGTCGTTCTTCCGCATTAGGAATTTGACATTCTTTGAAAAACCTTCACAAAGAAAAAAAACACACAGACACACACTAATGTATATATATATGGCAAAAGATAGATCAAAAGAAAAACAAACACATCTACTTATTTAATACAGATCCAGAACAGAAAAAAGGTTGTAATAAAATGCTACAAAGAACAAACCAATAAAAAATTGAGATAGGATGAAAATCTAGAAATTATTAAAACGATATATATATATATATATATATATATATATATATATATATATATATATATATATCATTTAACCAAAAAATTCAATGAAGGATGATTTCATTGAATTAAATTAAAGAAGGATCAAAAGAATAATGTATAAAAATCAATAAAGTTATCAGCAAATAATTAAAAATTAACATACAATTCCAATTGCTGGATTTGTTGAGGGCTGTGACGGAATTTTTGTATGTTATTTTCTCTATGGGAATTGGGAGAGGTATGGTTATGCTCATCACTCGATCTATTCCCACTCCAACTCCCACTCCCAAACTCCATCTTTTTCGATCCAACACTAAAAATAAAGAAGTTTTTTCTCTGAACAAAAGAGTAGCTAGCTTTCGACAAATTAACCCAAAGCTATACCAGTCAATTGCTAGCTCTATCTAACCTAGTTGCTACCTCTATCCATTTATATACTACATTCTCCACAAAAGTAATTAAATAATCTAATTTTGGACATCACATTTTGTATGTTGTCAATTAATAAAATTTTGTTGAGTATAAACAAAAGTAGGTCGCTTTGTTTTTACTAACAATTGCAATTAATGTAGCTACTCAACTTTCCCCAATTAATTATGAGATTAAGTAACGGTAACAATGAGACCAAAAAATAAATAAATAATTACAGAAAGACAAGTGATCAGAAGGAATAATTTATCGATCCATAGCAAACTGTTGCTATAGATATTATTTTTACACCATTAATTCAGAGATCCAACTGTCCAACCAGATAATTTTTTTTTGCTGGTCTCTACTAAGAATTAAGATATATATATATATATATGTGTGTGTGTGTGTGTGTGTGTGTATAACACAGGTAATCTACTTGAGCTTAGCTAAGACAACTTAATAAAATTACGTAATTTTTTTATAAATTCCTAAAATTGAAAAGTTAACTAGAAATAAACCTATAAATATCGTTTTGTTAAATAAATTTAGTCAAATTTGACTTAAAAAATACCTTATATAATAATATTTATATATATATATATATATATGTGTGTGTGTGTGTGTGTGTGTGTGTGTGTGTGTGTGTTTAATTGATTGTGGGTGTGTTTTATAGTTTTGGGATGTTTGGGATGGAATAAATGATTGTGTAGATTTGAATTAATCGCCGAAGCATTAAATTCCAGATGCTTACTCTGGATTTTTTTTTAAGGTGGTCAAAAAAAATTAATGCAAAAATAATTATGAGTGTTATGCGGATAGGAATTTTAGATAAAAAAATTGAACCGAAAGAATAAAATTAATTTGTTTTCATGAATAATTGTACAATACAATTAATTTATTTATAAAAACAAATTTATTTTATTTTTTTTAGTCTAATTTTTCAGTCCAAAATATATGTCCGCATAGAGTTATTAAAAAAGTATTATTGCAAGCAACCGCCTAATGCTAAAATTTATGTTCGAGGCATATGCAAAGCATGAGTTGTGACCAACTTTTGTCTACATCATATTTGTCCGTATATTTATACTTCATCTATGGGTCCCGAAACGGATAAAAGTAATTGTTTTTAACAAAAGAAACTAACTTTAACGTATATTATTATTATTATTATTATTATTATGACCAAGATCACAATTTCATTGTGATGAGAATTTATACATTAACTCAAAAGTAAACATCACATATAGGACAGAAAAATACATTTCCCAATTCTTAAAATCTGATTATTACAAGTAATTAATTTGAACTTTTTAAGACATTAATTTTCTCATTAACAACAGTCCAGAGGCTACAATGGTAAATAAATTGGAGCTTTTCTGATGCTGTAGAACTGTAAATAATATGTAAATTGATATTTTTACATGTATTTTTTTATATTTTAATATGATTCTATTTTATATGAGCATAAAATAAATTTTACCTTCATCTAAGAAAGAATCATGTTAAAATATTAAAAACACATACAATATTACTCGAGGATTAGAGGAATGAAAAAAAATATCTAAATACATGAATAGATGAATTTAAGTTGTCAAGCAATTAAGCTCCTAATTAATTATATGACCAAATTAAAGCTAGTTCATGATTTATGCCAATTTGTGATAAAGTTGTGACCACCTGGCATCTCTGGTTTAGATCTCTTTTGTCTATTTCATCTTTATTACTCCCTCGATTTTATAATAACTATCTTTTTAAAAGAAAAAAACTATTTTAATTTATTTATCGTTTATAACTTTTTAAAACTATGTTTGTTTGTAAAAATTATAATCTTGGGATTATAATTATATTATTAACACTAATAAGCCATTTTATAATCCCGAGACTAATAATCTCAAGTCTAAATTTGAAAACAAACAAGACATTTAGAATTAATAGTCATATCCCAAGTATAATCCTTACAAACAAACATAGCCATGGAGAATAAATTATTTATTTTCTTATATTACCCATAACTTCTATCATTCTCCTAATAAATTTTCTCTCTTGCATTAATAGTTTCTAACTTTTCATAAAAAGGTAATGATGAAATTTTATACAAATTTTAATTCTTAAATAATAGTATTAAATAATTTTTATGAAACTAAAAATACAATTATTATGAGAGCGAGGGAATATTATATAGCAGTAGTATTCTTTAATTTAGGATGAGTTTGAATATTAATAAAATGCAAGAATTTATATGATCATAGACGTCACTCTAATAAAAGTGTAAGGAAAAACAATGTCATATGAATGTCGTAATTAATAAGTCATTTTATTATCATCTCATTTAGTTAATAGGATTTGAATCAAACGCCCTCTTACGAGAGATTTCACCTTATGGTCTTAATTTTTTATGTCCACTCCCGGCCCCTATACAAGACGTAGGATTGAACAAAAAGCGAATAAAATTGAATAATCGAATTGAATCGAATTTTTTTAGCTATTCAAGTATTTTTTGTAATTTGATTATATCTAATTTTAGTGGCGGATCCAGGCATGGGGCAGGGGGACACTTGCCCCCACTGGATTTTCATGAAACAAGGTTAAGCACTCAAGTTAGAAAATGTTAAGTCAGGCAATGAAGTTAGAAAAAAAATATTTAAAGAGTTTAAAAAACAAATTCTATTAATCCCACATTCCTGCTACTATTATTTATTTAATATAGTCTTACAAGTCTCACATTCCCACTACCTTGGTCAAATTTATTTAATATTGTCTAAATTCAATGGAGCAAAAATTGATTCAGTCTCTCCTTTTTCATTCAAAAACTGCGGATTACAGAATATCCCAATTTCAAAAACTGCAGAGTATTTAACAATTGTTTTAGGAATTTTTGTAATTATTTATGAAGAGAACTCCATCAAATAAAAGTTATTCGAGTATATATTCTATCCTATTTTTACTTTCTTTAAATTTTGTAATTTATTTTGTAATATTACTTGTTACTTGTTAGTGGTTTAATTGAGATTGTTTATTGTTGTTGCTAATTACACTTGACTATTCATATTATATATTTGTTTTGTTTTGAAGTTGAATTAATATTTAAATATTTATTGATTGTTAGGCACTAAACGTACAAAATTTGAATTTATTCCTGAAAATGTTCAAGCCGAAAGGGACTAGTGACGAACTTGTTACTGCTAATATTTACCAAGAATCTCACTCGCAAAGTATTAACGGTTAACTCCCAAATCCAAACCCATACACCAGTATCTCTTTCCCTTAATTTATATTGAGAGTGATCTGGGTAAAAGATAACTAATGAGTTCTTAATTATCCCGCTAGTGAAAGAGAGAATTTTAGAAGAAGTTATTTACTCGGGAGCCCGACTCAATCAATACCTCACAAAGAGAGAATGTAATTGTAGGATTATTTAATTTTGTAATTATTTTATTAAAATTTTATTCTTAAGAAGAAAAAGATTTGAATTTGCCCCCACTAAATTGTGATGTTGGATCCGCTCCTGTCTGATTTTATATTTGGTTTTCGGATTCGGGTTTGATTTTTGTTTTTTTGTTATTCGATTAACCGAATTGCTTCAATACAGAATCATCTTCTGTCTTGTGCCATGTGCCTTCTGATCAACCTCTCTTTGCTATACCTTTTTTTCTCCACAGGAACCTGAAACTCATTAACTATTCTTTGAAGTTCTTTGATGTAATCAATTGCATCCCCCACAATTGAAGTTCTATCAGGCTTTGGATTTCACTCAGCATAAACAAAAATGTAATAAATATATCATTCATGAAAGAACACAAATAAATTATATGCATCATTTGGTAAAAAGTAATCCTCAAATATGAAAGGTAGTACACAAAATATGTAAGACAAAAAGAAAAACAAAAGTAGGAAATGGTTAAAATTATATAAAATGTCAAATTTTCATATATACAGAGGCAAAAAACATGCAGATTGAGGAGGGGAAATTAAGAGAGATTTGCTATGAATACCTTTGAGGGATTAGGAAGTAGGAACCAATTGCTTCAAAGCAGCGTATTTATCATTTAAATGCACTCGCCTTTGTTTCTCAGTAGAAAAAAAGTGTTTCGTATTCTTACCTCCCCTTCCTTTAGCAAAACAATTCATATCCCTACTGAACTCCAAAATCCCAGTATCAAAGGTAAATTGTAAGACTGTTAGATATTTAAATGTTAATTATGAAAATTTTTATTTCGGCTATTCGGTTATTCGGTAATTTAGTTATATCAAAATTCGGTTATTTGTTTGGATATTAAAAATATGTATATTTCGATTTTCGATTATAACAAGGTCGTAGGGGGTCAAAATTCTATGTTAGATTGCACCCAGTTTAAAGAACAATTAAATACTTTTAGTATCGAGTCATATATATTAGTTAATTAAACACTTCAGTTATATAATGAAAATATATATATATATATATGCATGGTCGTGAGCTAGCTAGGGCACCAAAACATAAAGCTTAAAGTTGTTAAGAGGTTCCAAAAAAAAGAGAGTATAATTAATTACATGCTTTAATTAACACTATAATACTATATATCTAGGTCATTCATTTTTCTGACAAATGGTAAAAATGAATGACCTGATCATAATAATAATAACTTAAAACATTAAACATGATCATACTTGTGGGTTGAAAATGGATAAAAAAATAATTAAATAAAGGTTACAGCACAAAAAAGGAGGAAAAGAATATAATTAGGAATAAAAAGCTAATTAAGTTCCAATCTAAATTGTTCTCATCTTAATTTCCCAAGTAAATCTCTCCACTACGGCCAAATTAATGTGTATCATGCAACTGTAATTAGGTCGTCGATCAATAGAAGAGAAACATTATTTTTGTGTATCGACCTTCCAAAAAATATAATTCAAAAACTAATTCATATCCCATCCCATCCCATCAATAATTCATCCAAATCAGCTACACCAAAAGCCACCTTTATTTTCTTGACGGTGGAATTTATAAGAGTAATAACCGCTGCCATTAAATCAAGGTCAGTCTGATTTGTAGCCGTCTCGCAGCTTGATTGTACTTGAAATACCAAAGTGACCAATGAACCTGCAGGCTTCTGCAGCAGTACTACTGAGTTTTGAGCACTAGCTGATGATGAACTAGTGCTTGTATTTTGTTGAATTGGACCGCTATTCTCAGAGATTATAATGCCCGATGGTAGTAGAGAAATTGTTGTAGGGTCCATGCCATTTATAGCACTTGTGATGTTGTGTAGATCAATTGGAGCATACACTATAAGTGTCCCCAATGGATCAATGCAACTCTCCTGGATCAACGTCATGGTGGTATGCTCAGGGGCGATGGGCTGCTTAATTGATCACAAAAAAAAACCCATGCATATATATACAATTAATTGCTTGAATTTATTCAAGTAAACTATTTTTTTTTTCAAATTCAATTCAATAATATTAATCAGATTCAAAGTCTTAAGTGGTTTGGTGAAAAAAACAAGGAACAAATGATATTACGGGGTTTAATTAGGTTTATATATGGAGCTTGTTTCAAGTCTTTATTTTTGTAATTATAATGTTTTATTAAAAAATACGGATAAATAATTAATACTTCTGTACTTAACCTAAGTTTTTCATTTCAAAATATAATTAAATTTTTGGTGGGGTAAAGGGAGATATATATATATATATATATATATATATATATATATATATATATACACTTGACATTTTACACGATATTATTATCTCATGTGACCGGAATACAATGTAAACTGTTTCAATACCTTGAAGACAAAATTAATCTGTGCTTCGTAAACTAAAAAAATTAGGGATTTACCCGAATAAAAGTTATACGATTTCCTGTATCAGAACCACATGAGATGTTCGCAATCTCACTAAATGCATTTCCATTAGAGATGATATCCCACTGTTGACAACACAAAGAATACTCAACTGCATGTTTATATCATCGATCATTTTATGTATACATAAAGTTATAGTATAAATTTGACAAACAATTATTGACCAAGTGATAGGCATGCAGTTAATTAACCTGAGATCGATTTTGCTCATCCTTGAAGAAATTGAACAAAGTTTTACTGGAAACAGGAAGCCCAAATGACACAGCAGCACAGACAATTATCCCCTCGGGTTGGCGGGGTTGAGTGTTCTTACGAACACTCACTCGAACTCCAACATCATTGTGCATTCCAGATAACTGAGGGATATCAACTTGGTTAGGCATGCTTAACATTGCCCAAAAGCTCTTCACCATTTGGGTGGAAAGCTTAATTAAATTTTCCCTGGCGCAAGGTGCATTATTCACTACCAAAAAATAAATAAAAATAAGCCCACAAAAAATTATTGAAATTAAACATGGGGAGGTAAATAAGCTTTATTATGAAAGTATAATTAATGATACCTCCCTTACGACGTTCATGATGTTGTTGTACAAGTCCTAATACACCCCCGGAGTATGAAATTCTCTCACAAGTTCTTTGAAGAGTATGAAGCCAACTTTTGGCTCCGAATGCTTGGGAACGACAAATTAAATCTCTAAATAGAGGATGTGTTAGGGTTTTGTCGTGGACTTCCACGTGTTCCACCCAAGTAACCTAAATGAAAACGGATATAAAATGCAGCATTAATGTGTTAATTGTTATATTGTAACTAGAAATATTAAAGCGATAAAAGCGAAATTTATAAAGTGATAACTACTAAATAAATATAATATGATGACAATATATATGATCATATATGACCTTGGAGCTGCTATTGGAATGGTGTTGAATCATGCATCCAGAAGGAAGCATCCAACATGGCGTAGTGGAAACTTCTTGTCCTTCTTTGAGGAAATTATATGATACATCCACTACAACCCACGACCTCGGATCCAATTTTTGACAGTAGCGGAGAAATAAGAACTCTCGAGGCGACACAAGAGGTGACAAAATATGCAATTCCTTGTACATCTGTGACAAATGTACCTTAATTATATTTAGGTTAACCTGCCTGTTTTGTTTTTTTAAATATTGATTTAAGAAGAAATAAATTAAATGGGGGATAATCGGCATTATTACCAAATGCAAAGTACCACCACCAAGTTGCTCACTATCAAGAACTTCTAATGTTTTTGCTTTGGTGACAATTGTAGGAAAAAGATCCATCCATTCGTTCTGCATATTGCACATATTATTAGCAAGGAAATAAAAAAGACGATAAACTTGGCGAGGCCGAAATGGAGGGTTATGATAAGAAATTAAGTACGTACGTACCGGATCCATAAACATTTTAGCCAAATCTGGTGCCTTCATTTGCACCACAATCGAATCTTTAGACGATTCAAAGCGAGGAGCTGTAGCAGTACTAGAGCCTGTAAACTGATTAGGTCGCCAGAAAAGCTTATCATAACTGTGACGATGAATAATAAGTTGTCTTCCATCATTCGGGGACTTGATCCAAACAGGCTCATCAACGTGCAAAAGATAAAACAGTTCATCAAAAGCTTTTTTCGCAATCTCTATCATTTGTAACTTGTTTCTTTTTTCAACCCCATTACAAAAGGACTGGTATTTCAATATTAATGTTGCAGCATTAGCAAGGAAACCTTCTCCCAACTTATCAGCTAAAGAAGATCCGAGAGAATGCTGAATTTCTTCAACTGGTTTTCCAGTAATATTACTTGTGATTATAATGCTTGTTAGTCTTGCATGCTGTTAAATGTATATATATATATATATATATATATATATATATATATATATATATATATATATATATATATATATATATTAAATAAGTTACTTTTGCAAATTAATAAATATAGAATTAGGACATGAATGCATGCAGGTACACTTCAATTTTAGAAACCTTAGACATAATTTTTTTAAAAAAATTGGTAGTGAATAAAAAAATTAAGACACCGTCCCTCAAAAACCGGATTAATTTGACTTTTTTGATTTAAATTTATCAATTACAAATTAGACATATATATTCATTTATGCATGTTTTTAAACATATAAAAAAAATCGGAGGTGATAGTAAATTCTTATAGTTATAATTTCTCCACCAATATATATTACAAGAAATAGTAGAAATTTTAATTACAAAAATAATTAATTTGAATGAAAATCAGTTTTTAGTGGAGGAAGGGAGTACTTGGGAGTACTTGTTTTCATGACAAACTTTTATATATATGCAAAAATTTCAAATGTCGAAAGTGATTTATCGTTTTGTGACAAATTAATGTAATATGAAATTTCATGTTAGTGGATACGAACCTGTTCTTTCAAATTTCTGTTCTCGAGTTGGAGTTGTTTCAATCCCTCTTCTTGTCCAAAGGATGACTCTACACATTTCAGACATATTGTTTGGTTCTTGAGGGCCTCCTCCATTGCCTGGTTTTCGGAACGGATCCTTTCGTTCTCTTGTCTCAATGTATTGTTGTCCACCTTCTTATCATGAGCCTAAAGAAAATCAATTTAATTAAAAAGTTGAATATCATTACTAGGAAAATACTATAAAACAAAAAGGAAATACTCGGTACTTTATAATCTTAACAGTAAGTCATGCAAATACAGTACATACACACTTGTGTTTATGTTTATGTTTATACCATTGAATTGATTCAATTGGCGGCACAGAATCCATTTGAATTTGGTATTTTCCATGATAAACATAAAGTTTGAAGGGCATGTATAGAGGATGTATGTTTGTACCTTTACTCGATTCCTTTTATTTTGGAACCAGAACGTTATTTTCTTAAGTTCACACCCTAATTCTTGGCTAAGCTGTTCCCTTTGATTCTCATTAGGATGAGAACATTCTTTGTAAAACCTGCACCAATAATATATATATATATATATATATATATATATATATATATATATATATATATATATCAATAGTAGATCGAGACTTCAAAAAAAAAGTTTACATCTATTGATTTTAACACTTAATCAAAGAAAGAAAATGTTAAACAAAATGAAAGTCTCTAAACAAATTTAATAAAGAAAAAACGCATGAAAATTATAGAAATTTGTACAAAGAGATATATACTTAGATCTATGTGGAGGACAGAATAGACAATGTTCATGTTGAACTTTTTTTTTAAGGTATAAGAATAGAGAAAAAATAAAACTTAATAAATTTAAGGGACAAATTTATGAAAAAAATAACGTTAGAGGGGCAAAAAAAATCTTAAATTAATATTACTCTAAAAAAAATTAAACACACGACGTATAATATATCCAAACTCTAGCTCCCTAAGCTTCAGCCCTTCACTTCAATTTTCAACCCAAAAAAAGAGAACAAATCCTAGATCCGCCCTTGTATACTTATATATGTATATATATATATATATAGACATATGTATATAACTTTGTCATTGATCAATGACACCCCCACCCCACTCCCCACAATCACGCACAAAAAAAAAACAAAAAAAAAATGCAGATCGAGACAAAAACTATTCAATAAACGCTGATTTCAGATCAAATAAAAGAAACACAGAGTTGGTAACAACCACCATGAACCTGACGAACATGCTTGTTTTTATGGACTAAATTCGACCCAAAAAAAACAACTAAATGTAACAACAACAAATTAAAAGTGATCAGTAAAAACATACAATTCCAGGTGGTGGATTTCTTTTGGGGTCAAGCAACGGGGAATTTCATCATTTTCTCTCCCATTTCCATTCCCAAATTCCATCTTTTTTAATCTAACACTAACACTAACAACAAACACAAATATTTTCTCTCAATTAAGGAGTTATTTTTTGGCAAAACCAAAGCCAAAACTATAGCAGTGCTCTGTCTAGTGGTTTCTCAGGATTTGAGCTCATATATATAATTATAAACGTTGTCCCTTTATTATATATATAATATACTACATTCCTCACAAAAGGACGTTACTGATCGTGTAAAAACTATAAGCATCTGATTTTTGACATTTGGTTTTCGTTATTAATGTTAATAAATAAGATTAATTTTTTGAGATAACTTTTAAAAAGTAAATAAAAAAATGAGATGTGTTTAGTAATATCTGCAATTAATGTTAGCAATATATTCACCTTGTCCCATCCAAATAATCTGAGGTAATTGTAACAAGAGCAAGGATCAAGTGCATACCTCTTATCTTACTCGTCCGTACTTACCCCCTTTAGCGACGGACCCAGCGACGGTTTCGGTCATACAACCGTCGTCTATATTTTTAGTGACGGACAACATATAGCGTCGCTAAAAGTATAGACGACGGTTGTATGACCGAACCGTCGTCGGATCCGTCGCTAAAGGGAGGTGAGCATGGATAAGTAAGATAAGGGGTATGTACTTGATCCAGACCGATTATAACAATTGGAATGAGATTTGCTAAAAGTTGATTATGAGAAATATAGTATTGGATCTTAATTTGATGCTTATCCTTGTATTCAATATTAATTAATTAAGTTGTCAACAAAGGATTAATTCTTCTCTGATAATAACTCATAATTATTATACTTTTCTGTTTTTTTTTTTTAAATTTCAAAGATGACTATGAAAAATTTAGATAGGTCATAGAATAATATATGGGTTGTGTAGTTTAAATATCTATGTTTAGTCTGTATTACAGAGTCAATTAATACTCAAACAATAGTGATAGTCACATACACAAGCGATAATGATAGTGTTCCTTTCGTTTCTAAATTATAAGATTATTATTAATTTTAAAATAATTTTAAATATAAAATTAAGATAATTCATTAAAGATTATTAAAAATTAAATCTTACAATTAATAAGTAATAGTTTTGAGAATCATCGTTGTATTGATATAATTAAAGGAATTAATTTATGTCAATTTTAATTTTTAAAATATTTTTAGTTAATTTTAAAAAGTTAACAATCATTAAAATAATATATTTTAAAACAGAGTGAGTATTATATAATGGATTAATAAAATTAAAATTTAAAAATTTAAAAAAAAAACTAAACAGTGACCATCTTTTGTCTATTTTCTATTTTTCATCATTTGCATACTTCATCTGATATGGGTCCCAAAAACGATAGTCCATTTCTAAAAATGATTTTTTGAATAAATTAACTTTAGCATGCTTTAATTTGCATAATCTTGATTAAGATCATTGTTTTAATATCATGAGAACTAATTAATTTCAAACTAAACAACACATATAGGGGGGGAAATATGACAACGAATTAAAAGGAATATTTCCAAATTCATAAAATCTGATTTCAATTTTCAATGTTAAAACATATCTTTTATCACTAGCAAAGTCAAGGGGTAAATTAATACTATGATTTTAAGATGAGTAGACCAAAATACGGATACATTAATTAGCAATTAGTCAAATATGTTTATAATCCGTTTTTAAAAAGTAAAAACCTTTTGGTAATCTAATTTTTAAAACTGCTTATAATCACTTTTTATAAAAATAATCGAAAGTTTTAATTTGATATTTTTGATTATTGCCAAAATCTAATAATCAAATTTGACCAAGTATATTAATTATCAATGTATCCCTATTTATTTTAATATAGTTCCATCCATTACCCCTCTTTACTTCTCAAAACATTTTTTTTTTTTAGTAATATACACTATATAAGTGGTAATAAAATTCTATAAGACCAAACACTTTTTATCTTTTATTTTGACCAGTTTAAATGTTTTTTCATTACCAAACACAAATTATTTTTAAAACTATTTATAAGAAAAAACTAATGAGAATCAATTATATAGTATACTATTTACGCCTAATCCCAAACATTCTCTAAGTGAATTTGCACAGTTGTTGAAATGCTTTCTCATTGTTCAAAAATAAATTCTCACGAATTTATATGAGTTTCAAATTATACTTGACAATTCCCAAATCATGAATATGTGACCTCTCATATTGTTGTTTTCTTAATTATTATTTTTTTATACTTATAATGTGATGCCAGACTTTTTCGGTTCAATGTCGATCTTTATTTTAATTTACACTCAGTATGAGATCTTAATTATTATAAAGAACATTTTTAATTTTAAAATCAAAGGAATAGGAAAGTTACATTGTTTTTTTATATTTATAATCAATACGATTAAATTATCATATAAGAAATAAAATTACACCTTAAAGTGACCCTAACCTTATAAAATTTTATAGTAGTACTTATTTACAAATCATTCTATTGAGACACAAAAGTCAAACACAATCATGTTCGGAGTTTTAAATTTTAATCTTAAAATATTTTAAATAATGTGTCATTATAATATTTGAGTAGATCTATGTTATTAAAAAATTTAAAATCCTTAATATTACTTTTTTTTCACAATGTGAAGCGCACCTCTCGTCTTTCACTCGCTATTGTAACGTGTACGCGAGTCGTTCTTTCGATAATGATCATTCTACAAGTTCACCTACGATTCTATAACGTGACTCAACAAAACAGTCGCGCCGTCCTACACATTTAAAGTTTGAGAATAGGTCGAGGGCGTTGTTGCGTCCCCGATTCCGTACAACGACAAGTGATGTTTTCGGTTATAAAATCATTCCACGTACGTAGCACATGGAAGCTGATCTAGGTAACATTGTTCCAACCACATATAGCAATAATGTAGAATAAAAGCATCTGATCAGTCGTAGATTATGGGACTTGGGTAGGAACGATCATCATATTGGCTTATACTTGACGTACTACGCCTTTTACTCAAAATATGCTGAACCACTTAATTTGAGTTTGTAGTAGGCTCTTAACCCTTTCTGATTTATATTGCTGCTAATAAGTTGGGGAAAATCTTTAGTTAAAGAGGACAAATAGTAGTTCAATTACTTCAGTTTACCAGTGTAAATACCTCCAAGTTTGTTAATTACTCAACCCGGAAAAGAGACTTTATGCTGGTGCAAAATTAACCCAGATAAAACTTGCTCTACTTTTTCAGTGCTTTGATGAATAGAGTTTGTTTTTTGAGGTCCCAAATGGGTCTCAAGTGAATATATTAATATTACCTTAGTAGTTGTCAAATGGAATGACACCTCATTTGAGTAATGTTTAAGTTGCATTCACAGTAATAGAGTTAACAAATTAAAGCTCTATTAATTTTTAACCCCAAATCCAATTGACAATAAAAAATTAATACACATATAAAATTTAGAATGACACTCAAAATATGTGTCATATATATATATATATATATATATATATATATATATATATATATATATATATACTAGCTATAACTCGTGCCTGAAAGCAAGGCGTAACGAAAAATTAAATTAAAAATTGAAAAATATTATATTATCTAAAGATACATACCACCACAACAATTAATACATACTCAATCATCGACATATATCCAACCGCCAAAATATCAAACTAGTCGATACTAATTTTAAGAAATTTCGGCGAAGTTTCCTTTAAAAATAGATATCCAAAAAATTCTAAACATGTGTACAAAATTTATAATCATCAATACATATCCAAACAACCAAAAAAAATCATCATTCCATACCCAAAAATTATCATAACCATGTATAATTAGTTAACTTTACAAAAGACAGAACACAAATAATACAAACATGCAGAAAATAGATAAACAACATGTTGAGCATAAGACTCATTATTTTATAGCTTACACCAAGTATTCTTTACAGCTTACACCAAGTATCCTTCAATGTATACCTGAAAATATTTAAAATATAAAAATAATCAAAATATTTGAGTCAAAATAAAACAACTGTAAATGTAGACTTACAATCAAATAAAGTAAGAATTATCAATTATCTAAAAAATAAATGAGCGCACACATTTGTATGTAGTGGGGGGAATGATTTAGATTGATATAAGTAAGAATTTAGAGAGATTGTAACAAATTATCAATTTATTTAAGAAAAGATATGAATGAATGTAGACTTGCAATCAAATAAAGTATTTTTAGTACCATTTCAACAAACGGATCTGTATTGGTGGCAGTATAATGGAGTGTTAGTTTGATTTGCGAGTGTTAGTTTAATCGCTACTCCATTAACTCAGCTAACTCGGAAAGATATAAAATTCGTATGGAGCGAGGAATACGAGAAGAGTTTCTAAGAGCTCGAGAGGAGACTCATTTTAAGACTGTTTCTAACAATACCATCCGAATACGGATGGATTTGTTATCTCTGCCGATGATGCGGGCAAAGGGTTAGGATGTATTCTCATGCAACGTGGGAAAGTCATAGCCTATGCCTCATGACAACTTAAAGAATATGAGAGGAATTATCCTACTCATGATCTAGAGTCAAGCGGCGAATCGTTTGCCGCTTAAAGATATGGAGGCACTATCTATATGGGGAGAAAGTGGAGATATATTCGGACCATAAAAGCCTTAAATATTTCTTCACTCAAAAAGAACTCAACATCTGCGGCGATGGACGTTGGCTCGAGCTATTGAAAGACTACAACCACACTATTCAATACCATCCCGAAAAGCGAACGTAGTGGCGGCGCGTTGAGTAAAAAGATCATATGCGAGGAGCGAGTGCGATGATGTCAAGTATCGCGTAGAGCCAACTTTAATAGAAAAAGTTAAGGTTGCTTTCGAGCCACCAACCCGGAAATGATGCGTATGAAGAAGAAGGTACAAGAAAGTGCTATTCCTAAGCGAGAATTGATGAAGAAGGAATACTTGAGTCCACTCTGGACTTTGTGTCCCTAACGACTCGATTTGAAGTACAAGATTATGATGGAGCACATAATACACCATTTGCAATCCATCTCGGAAGTACCAAAATGTATCGTGATCTTGACATACATTTTGGTGGAACAATATGAAGAGAGAGATTGCAAAGTTTATCTCAACGTGTTTAACTTGTCAGCGTGTAAAGGCGAGCATCTAGTACCTAAGGGTCCGTTGCAACCACTTGAGATTCTAAAATGGAAGTGGGAACACATTACAATGGATTTCAATTACGATGTGTTCTATGGTTTCTCAAGGCATCAATGCCATTTGGGTTATTGTTGATAGATTAACCAAGTCTCGCTCATTTCTTGCCGTCACGGAGACTTATTCCCTGAACGTCTTGCTAGTATATATGTAAATGAGATTGTGATGTTGCATGGCATGCCAAGATCCATAGTTTGGATCGTGACCCAAGATTCACTTCAAGATTTTGGGTTAGCTTGCAAAAAGCTATAGGCATGGATTTACGATTTAGTTCGCATACCATCCTCAAAGCAGACGGACAATCGAGAGGACTATTCAAACTCTTGAAGATCTATTAAGACTCGTGTCCTAGACTTCAGGCGGTTAGGATAAGTATTTACCATTGGTGGAATTCTCCTACAACAACAGTTATCAGGCAAGTATAGGTGTGGCTCCATTTGAAGCATTATATGGACGAAAGTGTCGCTCTCCAATATGTTGGGATGAGGTGGATGAAGCAACATTGTTAGGACCCGAGTTAGTATGTATGACTACCGAAAAGATCCAAATGATTCGACAACGTATACAAATGGCACAAGATCGACAAAAGAGTTATGCGGATCTTCATCGAAAGGACATGGAATTTAGTATAGGGGATCATGTATTGTTGCGAGTTGCTCCATGGAAGGAAGTTACAAGATTTGGGAAGAGAGAAAAGCTCAATCCATGATTTATTGGTCCATTTCAAATTCTTGACCGAGTAGGAAATGTAGCCTATAGACTCGCGTTACCTCCGAATATGTCTCGTGTTCATAATGTGTTTCATATATCGTGATCAGTAAATATGTGAAAGACCCGAACCACGTTATAGAGTTAGAACCGGACGAGATAGCCGAAGACTTAACGTACGAAGAGGTACCTGTCAAGATCTTGGATAGGAAGGAGCATGTCCTACGCACAAAGGTCATACCACAAGTAAAAGTTTTGTGGAGGAATCATGCTATAGAGGAAATGACCTGGGAATTGGAAACGGAAATGAAAGCGAGGTATCCTCACCTTTTCGAAACACCAGGTACGTACATCAATTTCAAGGACGAAATTTCTTAAGGAGGGGAGGTTGTAAGTCCCCAACTTATTATTAATGAAATTTAATTTTCTCTATTTATTATTTTGAAATAGTAAGGGTTGATTTGATTAATGTGGATAGTTATGGGTAAAATACGCAAATATTTCAAAATAAGCAAGTGGTTATAAAATATTCATTGTTGTCGGGGAATATTCGTTTGGTCGTGGAATATTCTTCTTTGTCGGGAATATTAAATTTGACGCACGCAGTCTTTTATGGGCCCCATGCTTGAAATTGGATGAAGAAAGCGACAAATATAAGTTGTTTAAAAATAATGGCGTAGTTATTCATAATTAATCTTTGTTAAAATACTGGGTGGTTAACACACAAGAAGATATTGCAGTATTGCACCAATTATTGATTCTTACGTAAGAAGGCTTTACTCAATAATGGTTATGATAATTCTTATTCAAATTATTTTATTTTATTAATTTAATAATTGTTGCGTTGATATTTTTATATTCTTGTTGTTTCAATAATTGTCATTACACAAGTATTTTTCATTATCGAAGCAATAATTCATATTATCTGAATAATATTATTAGATAACATTATTGGCAATGTCTAGAAAGTTCTCGTCTAAGGAGAGGTTTGGTCACCTAATTGCCAAGATGAGAGAAATTCTTATTGAAAGCCCTGCTTCTCACAGAATCACTGGTTGTCAATATTGTGATTACGTAATATTATTTGTGAATAATTAATTATTGATTCATATGATGAGGAAAATATTGATTTTATGTGGATATAGATGGAGAAAATTTTTAATGTGACAATTGTTGAAAATTGAAATTTTATCTTTTTCTGATAAAATAATTCATTTAAATATATTATTATATTTTAATAATATAATAATGATGATATTTTTACAATGAATGTGGGATATATGAGTATATGTGGAGGAGTATTTTGTTACCAAAAATATTTAAAGCATGTTTTATGTGTTTGGTGGACCCCATTTCTTGGAATTGAAATTTGATTATAGCTTTATAAAATTGCCCGTTTGTGGATTTTTGGTCAATTTTGTTTGGAATTTGGAAAAACTTTCTTCTGTAAAGTTGTAGAGAATTGAATTTCCTATAAAAATTCGCGAGTTTTGAATTTTCTGACAAAAGGGCTATTTATTGTGAATTATTGAAGTTCCGAAGCTCCGAAATAATTGATTTTTGGAAGTTTAAATTATTTTAAATTAGAAAAACATTTTTTCTTACTTTTTCTAGAAGGTGACATGTGCTTATTGAGCTGAAATCAGATTTCAAGAGTGGCGTAGGAATTTTGATATATATATTTATATTTTGTTAAATTTTCACTTTGGTGTTCAAGCATTTTCCTATAAATAGGTGCTTGGGTTAGAATTGAAAATCACACCAAAAGCTGAAGTTTTCTCTCTATATTATCGAGCGTATTCTTGTGAGTATTTTGAGTATACTTTGAGTCTTTATTGCTATACTGGTGCAAGTTCGAGTTATAGCTTATATCAGGTGTTTCAATTGTAAGATCTTGTCTTTCGAGGTAAGGGATATTTTTTTTTAAAATGATATTATTTCTTCTAATATAATTATGTCAAGTATTGATCTGAACTTTTAATCAAATTTGGAACTTTTAGTGTCGGGTTTCTTATTCACATATACTCAAGACTATTTACGATGATCTGATCTTATTCACGAATCATTTGCCTATTCATCGAAAAATAAAAATTTTTCTTTTTCGTCAAAATATCTATTATGGATACTAGCTTTGATTGTATCCATGTTTTGATCATTCTTGAATTTTACACCACTATGATTATTTATGAGATATTTTTGGACATGAAATAAAATTGAAATCTTAATCCTTAATATTTATTCTTTTGTTTCATTGGATTCGCCTTTCTTTGAAATATTTTTATCATCCTCGGTCCTAAATGATGATATTCTTGAATATCTTTGGCCCTGTGTAGTGCAAAGATGAATGATTTCTTGATGAATATCTTTGGCTCGTAATGCAAAGATGAGCAGTGTTTAGATGAACATGATTAATGATGAATATCTTTGGCTCAGTAGTGCAAAGATGAATATTTGATTCGAGATGAATATTGATTGATGTTCTGAGGATAAAATAATGATGATGGGTATTAAATTCATAGATATTAGTAGATTTCACCCTCTACGTAACTTTTCTATGAATTAATTTTTTCCGCTGCAAATATTGATCTAAAACTTGTTGTTTAATGTATTCTCTCAGATTTTTCCCTGTTGAAGACTAATGATAATTTGTTGTATATTATCTTAGTCATAATATTCTTTACTGGGCTAGTTGAGCTCACCCTTTTCCTTTTTGTTCCATTTTTCTTCTCAGGAGGCGAGAATATAGCGAATACGAGTCGGGGTATGGAATGAAGGTTCTAGAGAGAGTTGTTTAGTAGTCCTCACTATTTTTGTAAAATAATGTATCAATAAATGTGATGAGGATTTATTTTGAGTATAGATATTGTCTAGAAGATAATATTTGTATTCAAACTCACAGTTTTATTGTTGTAATAATAAAGTTGTAGTTGTTTCTGTACCATGTATTGACAACTCAGAATGGGTGATGTATACCTATTTTGGGGGCATCACAACAACCACCTAAATTATTCACATAAATAATAAATTTAACACTATTTATATTATAGGAATAGTAAAGTTATTTAGATTTACCTGATTACATCGGCCCCATCCACAAAGGTCCATTGTATATACTCTATCGTTCTCGTTGACAAATTCACTCCAATCCTACAAAGAATGAACCTCATTGTAAAATTAAAAGTTGAAATGTTGAAAAGATTACATAATTCAGTAGAAATAAACTTGTTTAAACTATACCATTTACTTTTCGTAAGAATATTATAACAAAACTTACGGGTAAACAATATTTGTTGTAGTAATTCAACCCATCTTAGGAAGGAGGATAAGAATACTGATCCAGAAGATGTGTGTGTTTTTGTGTCTTCTTTCTTTGTGAAAGAGAGAGAGAGATAGAGTGAGAACACAAATCCTAAGGGTCAAAATCATTAAATAAAACTATGTTAGAAATACATGTGAATGAGGTAATTAAAAAAAGAGTAAGAATGCCTGATCCAAAACTATTAATAAGGCTTAGTCAAAATGTTAAAGAGTCAAAAATATATCCTGCAACCTGAGACAAATTATTACATAGAAGATAGTATTGATATATATTAAATCAAATTCTATCACTCTTTAAACAATAACCCCAAATCGTTTCATCTTAAATTCACTTTACCTTAGATGCAACGTACACGAAATTTTCAAATCACATGTTTTTCTCTTCCTCCAGAAGAGTTTTACAACAAAATATATGATCCAGGTTTTAATTCAATCACATGGTTTTCCCTTCCCTTCCTCCAAATCACTTTTCTGTTGTATTCTTTGATTCTAGTTTTCTAGAAAACATTCAAAATAATTTGGATAATATATCATCTTTCTATTTTTAGGTTATAACTGAAAACAATTGTTTTAAAAATGATAGTCAATACCCAAAGAACAAAAAACTAAAACTAGAGAACAACAAAAAGAGCATAGATCTATTCAATTTCCCATCAGTAAAATAAACTTTAATAGAATCAATTTCTTAGAACCAATTTTCAAATCACATCTTATTTCAGAAAGTAAAAGCAAAGTTTTAATTGGATCATTGCATTTGACACATATGATCCAAGTTACCCTTAAGCTCCTCAGTAACCAAATTACAAAAAAATCTAATTATATAATACAAACACACAACTTCTGGTAAGAATCAAGTGTCATCATTTGAACATCAGCCACCTAGCAAGAGTCTGTTTCAAATAAATCATTAAGCATTTAACACAATATAGGTCTCCGCATTTGATAAGGCATCCAAAAAAACATGGTGAACTGTATGTACTACTAATAAATAAGCAAATGTCTAGAAGTAAAAGGGTTGTCACCGAGTTGGAAGAAAGCTGAGGTTTTGCTAGAACACGTGCTTCTCGAATATGATTCTGATCCTTCGCCTGCAAATTTAGATTATTTTATTAATTTTGCCCTACAAATTCTGCTTTGCTTTCCTGTATTGTTAAGTTCTTGAACAAAAAATGAGATGTACAATTGTCTTCAATCGGCTAAACAAAAATGAGATGTACAATTTTGATATTGTACTCGAAAAATTTTAATTAAAAATCCTAATTTTAAGATTACTAAAGACTAAAGGTACGGTGTAATCAAGATTACTAAAGGTACGGTGTAATCATGATTACTAAAAATCATAATTTCAAGATTACTATGTAGTCATGTTATACAATGAGTCTTGGGTCTAAGATTACTAAAGGAGCAGACTTTTGGGAGTTTTAATTATATACTTCTTATTTTCTTTCTCCTGTTTTCACTTATTTTTCGTGGCCGAGAGTTGTTCTTCAGGATAATACGAAAGGACACCAACATGAACACCAATTTCGAACACCAATTTCGAATATTTTAAATCACTTTTTTTTCTTTTCAAACTAATTGTTCTTCAGGGTAATACGAAAGGACATTAATTGTTAAAGAAGTGAATCCAATTTATAGATAAAATGTTCTGTTTCTGAACAGATTTCAAATATAAAATCAGAAGAAATGTTGGGTTGAGATGAAAATTTGATTAAATGGAGGTAAAAGAGAAATTGGGTTTTAAGGGGCTTTACCATTTCGGGCGAGGAGAGAGACCATTGTCGTTGCAGCTAGTAGAAGCCATTAATGAAGTTGTTGAGCTTCTTCTTCTCCTTCTTCGAAATGGTATACAGAGACAAAGAGGGGTATACAGAGCAGAGGGTGTAATTTTGGAGGAGAGTAAAAGGGAAGGAGGCGGGACTTGAGTAGTGTAGGGTGGATTTTGATTTGGGCGATAATTTTTTTTTGGTGAAATGAAATCTGACCCTTAGATTAAGTTAGCTAAAATCTGAGCCGTTATTGTGGTTTGTCAAGTTTTAAAGTGAGAATTGATTCAAATTTGGTTGCTCAGGAACAGGTTCAAACACTTTATAAAATAGGTTACTCAGAAGATAAAATCCAATAAAACATTTAAAGAATAAGGATAAAGAGTGAGGAGGCCAGTAAAGGCTACAAAAAAATTATAAAAGACTTGTTTATGTTCTTTAATTTTTTTTATCTAATTATAAATTTATGTCAAAGTTCATTCATTGGACGAAAAACTTTAGTCGTAAAAGTATCCAAGTATTTTAGCTATTTTTTTCTTCTCTATTCATTAAAAAGTTGAATAACTACATAATTAAAAGAACTTAAATTTTTTGTTAATTTTTTTTCTTTTTCTTCCATTTTAAAACTTTATAAATCTTATACTTTTCGTTATTTGTTATTTTTTTCTTCTTTATTTTTTTATAAGAATTGTTTCTTCTTGTTTTGGATGTGAGTTTGAAAGGTAAGAACAAGTTAAAATTGTACATTATTACATTACCTTTGTTAGATCAAGTTTGATAGGTTATTTCAAAAATAAAATATAACTCTTCCATTATTGTTTTCCTCAAATCTTTGGTCTTAAATGCTCGTAATAGCCTTTCATCTGATTCGGTAAGAAGCTCAAGTTGTTTGGTAAAAGACAATCATACCTCTTAGTGCTTCTAAATCAGGATAACTAACCAGGAGTAATAGTAGCACATTTTACAGCAACATTGTACCTACAGAACACAAAAGGTTAAAGCGATCATATATACAACATACAACCAGACTAGAGTATATTAGGGAAAAATGTAAGAATTTGCCTAGCTGCAAAGATAATATGATTATACACATGGAGAATGAGATGTGTGTGTGTGTGTTTACACGTATAAGCATTACCCTCACTTGTCTTTTGTCCGCCTTTGATTCATTTGTATTTTATAAAATAATCCTGGAATTGTAGTTTCTTCTCTTGTGATATGAATAAGAACACAATGACACTCGATATGGTGAAATGGTGTCATTCTAATAACGACGCCACTTATATTTTTATAGATAATATAATAACAACAACGAAAAATATCTTTTCCATACCAACTATGCTCTTATGGATTCATCTAATGACGTCATCACTACTTTCTACCAGAACTAACTTATAATGAGGTGAGAACATCATTCCCATCCATTCCTGCTATCCAAATGAGGCCTTATGGCATGTGATTACACCATATAAAGGCCCTTCACCCCAATACAATTGGGCTAGATGACAGTTCATGAGGATAATTAACATCATTGGATAAATTTTACATAGTTACCACCAACTAACAGGTTTCAATGTTCATAAGCATCTCGTGGTTTCCTTTCCAGTCTCTAGTAAAGGACAAGGATAGATGGGAAAAGGAAGTGAAAAATAACAGACTTATCTTACTATCATTGTAAGATACTTGATTATTGACACAGTTTTAATGATCAAAGATAGCCAGAAAGAAAGAAAAAGCAAACACTAATTATGAAAGCAATATAATAACTACTGATTACACAAATTTATACACTCATAGGATGTAGTTAGCCCAATAATTTTCAGGTGGCTAGCATTACCTATAAGGCTAAAACAATCGAATAAATAGTCAATAACCAAAAATATCAACTCATCACACAAAAAGCATATGTACAATAATTAATTGTAAACAAAACACCTATGTAGGAAATCAAAAGTAAGTAACAATTATGCAATTTAAAAAAATAATAAATGGACTTACTTTAGAGTAGCTTCAGCACTTTCTACAGTAACTATCATTAGTGGCATCATGATTTAACAAGCCTAGGTCAAAATACTTCATATCTAAATCCACATGCGAAAATATAAGCTGCATCAACATCCAATCCAAGCAAAAACAAATCAATACAATCATATAAAATCCGATGAAAATACTTCACAAAAACGAAAATAAGTGGAAGTTCAAATCTTCTCTTTAATCATTGTCCATATGATCCTCGTCATCTCATCGCCTATAATTAAAAAAGCAGCACATGATGAAGTCATAAAACATAAATATACATGTATACATATGTCAGTTGTCACCGAACATAATTAAATGAAATTATCGTCCATCTCAGCGATAGGATTGTCAACTTTGACTTTATCTATGACGGTGGTGGCCGAAACGAAGCAGTGAACGGAGGCGTTTAAAAAAGCGAGTGGAAACTGAAAGGCGGTTCTTAGAGGAGACTCCATTGAAAATCAGGTTGTTTTTATATATATCAAAAGTATATCATATATTTAGTTCACTACTGAAGAAAATGTGAGGAAATAAATAACCTATGCTTGACTATGTTTACCTACTCAAAATAATAATTGGTTTGCTAATATTGTTACAAGATAGTTTTGAAAATGTACCATGGCTTTGTAATAGTAATGGAGGCTTTTCCTCCTTGCTAAGATGATACTTCGGGTTGCTCGGTGGATAAAAGTAAGCATAGGTCGTTTGACCAGTAATAACTGTTGGAAATTCAATGAACTCTGGCATGCTAAAGTATGATTTATTTACCGATCGTCAGAAGAAGAACACCATATAATCTGCAAGTCAACTACCTTGGACTTACGATCATCTAAATTCACCGCTTAACACAGAATAGACTAAATAAAAATGATAGGAGAATAGTTACTTACTACTACCGGTGAAGTTCTTACAAGAAAAGGAAAAGTAAGAATAAGCATCCCCAAAATACCTTTCTTTAATGATGATGGATGGATTGCAGATACACCCTCAATGAATAGGAAATGACCGCCTGAAATCTAGGCATGATAATACCAAAAAAAAAATAGAACATCAAAGCTTTTAAATCTAGGATAATTTACCTTTATCATTACAATCCCAAAAAAGGAAAATCTTGTTTCTTCATAGAGAATCAGATCCAAAAATCAGTTGAATATGAGAATGAGAATGAATGTGAATAGATTCATTAACATAAACTCATGTGTATGTCCTCACTCCTCACTAATTCCAAGATGCCCTCATCATTGATGCTGAGTCCACTCCCCATCAATTGGTAAAAGGAAGAAATTACCCATATAGTAGGTTTTTGTCATATTAGAATGATAAGGAAAATTCAGTTAAAAACAGCCACAAAAAAAGTACAATTAAAAATTAGTACACAACAAAGATGATAGGTAAAAAACAAATATTTTATCTTCTCCCATGGGTTGTCATTACCAAGGTAGGAACACATTAATTTTTCTAAAACAGAGAGAGACTCTGCGACTTAGATGAGCTACATAATTTCTTTGTCAATGAATTATACATAGAATTATTATAAAACATAGAAATAAAAGAAAGCATACCTCCCTGAGAAACATAGCTGATAGGACAACCGAGAAAAAGGGCTCCATGGCTTTGATAGTATGGGTGAATGAAACAGCAACTTTTCCAAGACTCATGTGTGTACTCATCGCTTAATGGTAGAATTCTTCGCAAGTTACATCAAAGTTACATGCACCACTAATTTTTAGCCGCTTGTATAGATTTGATGTCCACATGAAAATAACAAGGGCAAGCGATCCGACAAAGAACCCGAATCTTGTGTGTGGTTATTGGGTATGGGTAAACTTTGAGCACCTATGGCAACAAGTGTCATAAAATATGTCAATCTTTCTTCATTAGGAACTTCAAAAATAAAATGTATGGTTGTCAAGTTTAACTCAAGACTTGCAAGAAGAAAAAAGGAACTCAAGTTTGGAAATGATAGACAGTCGATTCTTGAAATAATTTGATTAGTCATAATTCACCATGTCTTCAACATTATTCGTAATCCATAATCGAACTCATTCATCATTAATATACAGAAAAATTAAAAGCATAATAAGAAATAATTCTCAAATGAGCCGCATCCAATTAAAATGCACACACAATACAAACAATCAAACTAACAAACCAAGCATAAGCATAATTTGCCAAAACACAAACAGATAGACAACTACGTGAGCTAATTCAAATTTGTACATCTATTGAAATATATAGAGATTAAAATCCAATAAACAAGCTTAAACACTTCTGCAAAGAGCATCAAAATCATTCAACAACATATTTTGAGTCTCTGGAATTTAACAGCCTGTTAGTGGAGTGGAATTTAACAATTAATTTAGAGACAAAACAAAACCAATCAGCCAAACTCAAATGATTTCATGGACTAACAAATATTAAAAAAGCTGGCAGATTCTGTTCCAACTACAAAAATCCCACTATAAAACCATTCTCTTCTAGCATAAACTCTAAAAACTCACTTCAGCAATAATCCTCAAAACTATCCATTTCTCCCTTTCTCTCTCACACACAAAAACACACATTTGTGCAATTTTAAGAACTTACAGAGGAATGGAAGGCTCTAAGTTTGCTGTTGCTCTCACAATCTCAATTTTGGATCAACGATAGCACAAGATGTTGGAGCACTAGCACCTGCACCTGCCAGCGGCGCTGCAACAATTTATGTTCCTGTTGTACTCGTAGCCATGGCCTCTCTCTTCGCTACATTTTGATCTTCATTCTTGGTGAATTCTTCTTCGGAGGACCTCGGGATCAAGGACTCTGTCGATTATGCAGGGAGAAGCGAGATGAAAGACATCGGTGGTGCCATTAACGGCGGCGACAATGGAGTCGTACTCGAGGAGATCGATTTGGAAGAGACAAATTCGGCTGTTCCTTGCTCTAGGGCTTGGAGATTCTTTGTTCCTCTCTCTTCAGAAAATGAAATTGCAAAAGAAGTAGAGACAAAGAGGTGAAGAACCATATTTTGTGGGTGAGGAGGGAGAACCGAGAGTGATTTTTGCAGTGCAGAGAGGGATCGAGTTGTTTGGGGAACCGAGAGTGAGAGAGAGACAAAGAGTTGTTTGTGCGTAAGAAGAGAAAGAGAGAGGGTTTGAAATTTGAAGAGGGGTATGAGAGCGAGCTGCTGATGTAAGACTTGATGGGACACTTATGTTTTCTCTCTTTGCTCTGTTTTATATTACAGATATATATATATATATATATACGGTGGGATCAGTCACATACCCTTATCTCTACTTCACCGTCTCACCCCCCTTTAGTAGCAGACCTAGCGACGGTTTGGTCATACAACTGTCGTCTATACTTTTTAATGACGCTATATATGTTGTCCGTCGCTAAAATTATAAACGACAGTTGTATAACCAAAATTATCGTCAGGTCCATCGCTAAAAGGGGTTTAAGACAGAAAATGAAGAAAGGGTATGCACTTGATCCTCGCTATATATATATAGAGAGAGAGAGAGAGTCAGGATCTTAAGCTCACCCTTATCCAACTCACCGAAGCTCACCCCTTTTTGAAGCGACGAGCCGTGATTTGTTCGGTCATCATGTTGTCGTCTATACTTTTAGCGACGTTATATGTCATCCTTCGCTAAAAAATCTGATGACGGTTGTATGACCGAACCGTCATTTGGGTCCAAAATCTGCTAAAAGGAGGTGAGCTCGGGTGAGTTAGATAAGGGTGAGCTTAAGATCCGACAGATATATATATATATATATATATATATTACACACTTGTACGTACATGGAGAGAGAGAGATTGAGAGAGAAGTTTACCAGGAAGATAGTGGAGGAAGGACGGTACTAAACGACGACGTCTGTAAGATTCCATCTTATTATGAATAAAAATTAAATTTTCTCTATTTATTATCTTGAAATAATAAGGATTTAATTTGATATAATACTTTGGTTATGGGTGGAATGTGCAAATTTTATAAAATAAGCAAGTGGTTATAAAATATTCATTTTTTGTGGGGAATATTCGTTTGAGTCGTGGAATATTCTTGTTGTTTGGGAATATTAAATTACGCTGACACAGCCCATTCGTGGGCTTCATATGAATAAGCGTGGGATGAAGAAAATGACAAGTTTGAGTTTTTATAAATAATGGCAGCGTAGTTATTCATTAAGACTTTGTTGGAATACGGTGGTTAAAATATAGTAATAATGCGCACGGGTGGTTGCAAAGATAGCACACCAGTATTTGACAAAGATTTTGAATTATTGATTCTTACGTAAAAAGGCACTACTCAATAATTATTCTGTAATTACTTTTTAATATTTTATTTTATTGATTTAATAATTCTTTGCGTTGATATTTTATATTATTGTTGTTTCAATAATTGTCCCGCACAAGATTTCCCATTATCGGATCAATAATTCATATTATTTGAATAATATTATTAGATAACATTATTAGCAATGTTTAGAAAGTTCATCTAAGGAAAGGTTTGGTCACCTAATTGCGCGCTAGTAAGGAGAAATCCTTATTGGAAAGTCCCCTCTTTCCTGGGAACGGCCTGGTTGTAATAATTGTGATTCTGTAATATTATTTGTGAATAATTAATCATTGATTTATATGATAAGAAAATATTTATTTGATGCGGATATAAATGATGGATTTATTTTATGTGGTTATAATTGAAAGAATTAATGTTGAGGTGTTTTATCAGTATTTTTATCGGAATGAAGGTATTAAAAATCAAATCAGTATTTTTACGATATATTGCGTGAGTTATAATTTTAATCGTAGTTGGATCGTTGTGATTTTTGGATATGTTATACATATATAAGTTGAGTATATGTCCAAAAATTTTAACCGTTAAAATGAACGTATGATTTGTTATGAATTTTAAGAGGTGGTGATTCGGAAATTAGGTTTATAAATGATTTTGGTGGAAAATTCTAGATTTGAGTGGGCCCCACTTGTGGTTGGTGAAGAAATGTGCTGAATTTTATTTAAAATGTGGTGGGTGGCAATAGTAGTAGGTAAAGCCATCAGTGTGACACCCCCAAAATAGGTCCATTCCATCCAACCCATTCTGAGTCGCCAAATACATGGTACAGAAATAACTACAACTTTATTATTACAACATATAAACTGTGAGTTTAAATACAGATATTGTCATCTAGACAATATCCACATGCAAATAAATCCCCATCATAATTATTGATACATTATTTTACAAAATGGTGAGGACTACTAAACAACTCTCTCTCTAACCTTCATTCCATACCCATTACTAAGTACTCATTACATTCTCGCCTCACGAGAAGAAAAATGGATAGTGCCAACTGAATCAAGCAAGATTTCTAAACAACGGATGTAATGAAAGTTTCTCCTAACAGAGTCTCCATAAATATGTCAAAGTCTAATTTCTCCATAGTCAAGTTCAAGCGTTGGCGTAAGCAAAAGAGATAAAAGAATGGGTAAAACCCCAGTATCTAGTAGAAGGTATAAACTTCGCAAGAATTTATAATTAATTAACCCGTCTTAACCGTTCGGGTTCTCGCGATTTTAATGGATTCACGATAAACGCTCTTCAGGAACCATTGACTTTGACTTTTACGGGACATCCTTTTGAGTCACCATTCATTGGACTCGGTTTCGATCTAGTAAAATCTCGAAAGCGATATGTCCTTTTTTTCCACAATTATAGCATACCTTAAAGCTGTTGTGGCGTTTTAATGATATGTCCTCTCTTTCCGCATTTGTAACATATCGACCGGTGGTCTCTTTCTCCCTTGGAACCCGATTTACTCTTGGCGTTGGACGTCTTCACATGGTCGTTGTTGAATCTCCTCTTTTTAAAATCTCCTCCCGACTCGCTTCTTCTATTTTCATGGCCACGATTACCACCGAGTAGTGGTTACCGCTTTGTCAAGTATTCTTCTTTCTCCATTTGGTTATCGTTATTACGATGACCGCTATATTTGGTATATGATCTGGTTATGATCCCTCGGTTGAGCGTCTTTCGTTATCTCATTTCTAACAATCGAGCCAATTGACAACATCGAATAGAGAAAATTTATGAGAAATGAGATCTTGACGTATCTGCCGGGTTTCAAACCTCTCGAAACATCCGCGTCATATGTTCCTCATTCTCCACCAAATGAGGTGCAAACACGGATAACTCATGAACTTCTCCTCGTCTTTGGGACACCGCCATGTTATTCGCTCGGTCTAATAAACTCCACTTCCTTCATATACGAATACTTTCGAGGAAAGTACTTGTCATTGAACTATTTCAAATGTCTCCCATGACATCTTTGAGTGCGGTTGGATGGAGTGCGCTTCACTGATTACCACCGATGTCTGCCTCGTTCTTGAACATAAAAGTAGCGAATGGAACTTTACGTTTCTCCGTGCATCCCAAAATATCGAATATCTTGGTAATTTGTTTGACCCACGTCTCGCCATAATCGGATCCGGCTTTCCCCGAATTACGGTGGTCCCAACTCTTTGAACTACTTGGTTGTGACCACCCGTGAATTGCTATCATTTCCTCCTCAGTATTTTGAACACGAGTCTCCTAAATGCGATTTTGCATGAGGCGAAAAAAGCTTCTAAACATCCCCTCGTTCATCATCGCAGCAGTGGTGTTGTTCACGGGAGGTACATTGCCGACTGTTACGACGTTCTCCTTGTTGGTAAATCTGAGGCATCTCCACGGTCTCATTTACTCCACTATTAATATTATCGATTCGACATTCTCAAATCATCGTCATAAAACAAGGGTTAATTAAGGAAATCAATATATCACATAATATCCCTATATACTTAACCAACTAACAAATAAGCTTAGGTAGGACACACTAGCGAAGGATTTACTCGTCTCTCCTCCTAGTTCTATTCCCGATCTCCGCCGGAGATCATATCCTAAGCTACGATACCAACTGTGACGCCCCAAAATAGGTCCATTCCATCCAACCCATTACGAATCGCCAAATACATGATGCGAAATAACTACAACTTTATTATTACAACATATAAGCTGTGAGTTTAAATACGAGATATTTCCATCTAGACAATATCCACACGCGCAAATAAATCTCCATCATAATTATTGATACATTATTTTATATAAAATGGTGAGGACTACTAAACAACTCTCTCTAGAACCTTCATTCCATACCCCGACTAAGACTTGCATTACATTCTCGCCTCCCCGGGAGGAAAAATGGAACAAAAAGGAAAAGAGTGAGCTCAACTAGCCCGATAAAGAATATTATGACTAAGATAATATACAAAAATTATCGTTAGTCTTCAACAGGAAAAATCTAATAGAATACAATAGACAACGGCTTTTAAATCAACAAATGCATAGTGAAACAACAATTCATTAGAAGAGTTAAGTAGAGAATGCAAACTACTATATTCTATATATGAATTTAAAAGTTCATCGTCGATATTTTATCCTGTAACATCAATCAATATATATTTGGAATCAAATATTCATCTTTGCACTACTGAAGCCAAAGATATTCATCGATTAGTCATGTTCATCTAAACACTGTTCATCTTTGCACTACTACGGGCCAAAGATATTAATCGATCGATCATGTTCATCTCAACACCTGTTCATCTTTGGACTACGGGCCAAAGATATTCATCAAGAAATCATTCATCTTTGCACTATAGGCCAAAGATATTCAGTAATATCATCATTTAGGACTGAGGATGATGAAAAATATTTTAAAGAAAGCGAATCCGGTGAAACAAAAAAGAACAATTATTAAGGATTCGTATTTTAAATAATCCAAGTTCAAAAAATACTTCATAAGTAATCAGTGGAGTAAAATTCAAGAATGATCAAAACATGGATACAATCAAAGCTAGTATCCATAATAGATATTTTGGACAAAAAGAAGAAATTTCATTTTTCTATTGAATAGTCTTTAGTATTCGTGAATAGTCTTAGTATCGTGAATAGTGTCAGTATCACGTGAATAGTAACTCGACACCAAAAGATAGAAATTTCACAAAAAAAAAACATCTTCACGCTTTGTGAATAAGACTCGTGAATAGTAACTCGTGAATAGTAACTCATGAATAGTAACTTCTGAATAAGTAACCGACATGAAAAAAATTCCAAATTTGATAAAAAAATTCCAACTAATATTTCGGCATAATGATATTGAAGAAATAATATCATTTTTGAATAAAATAACATCCCTTACCTCGAAAGACAGTACTTCTAGTTGAAACACCGGATATTGGCTATGACTTGAACTTGCACCATATTGCAATACTCAAAGTATACTCGAAATACTCACAAGAATACGCTCGATAATATAGAGAGAGAAAACTTCAGTTTCTGGTGTGATTTTCAATTCTAACCTAACCACCCTATTTATAGGAAAATGCTTAGAACACCAAAGTAGAAAATTTAATAAATTAATATTATTTATTTTTCACATCTTCCTACGCATCCATGAATCTGAACTCAGCCATCCTAACACATGTTAAATGATTCGCAAAAATGTAAAAAATGTTTTTCTTATTAAAAATAATTAAAACTTCAAAAATTAATTATTTTGGAGCTTCGGAACTTCAATAATTCATAATAAATAGCCCTTTTATCAGAAAATTCAAATCTCGCATTTTTTATAGGAAATTCAATTTCTACAACTTTGCGTAAGAAAGTTTTTCCAAATTCCAAACAGAAATTGACCAAATCCATAAGCAGACGATTTTACAATTTATAATCAAATTTCAATTAATAATTGTGTCCACCAACACACAAAATATGTGTTAAACATTTAATGCCACAAAAATACTCTTCCTCCTCATATACTCATATATCCCACATTCATTATAAAAATATCACCGATTAATATATTATTAAAATAATATATTTAAATGAATTATTTTATCGGAAAAAGATAAAATATTAATTTTCAACAATTGTCACATTAAAATTTTCTCCATCTATATCCACATAAAATCAATATTTTTCTTATCATATAAATTAATAATTAATTATTCACAAATAATATTACAGAATCACGATCTTGTGGCAAACTGTGTCGCTCCCGAGGAAAGAGGGGCTTTCAATAAGGATCTCTCTCTTCTTGCGCTTAATTAGGTGACCAAACCTCTCCTTAGAAGCGTAACTTTATAGACATTGCCAATAATGTTATCCAATAATATTATTCAGATAATATGAATTATTGCTCAGATAATAAAAAATCGTGTGTAATGATAATTTATCAAACAACGAGTAATATAAAATATCAATGCAGCAATTATTGAATCAATAAAAAATAAAATCTTTGAATAGTAATTCATTGTAACAATTATTGAGTAGTACCTTCTTTACGTAAGAATCAATAATTGGTGCAATAATACCGTGTCTTCTTGTCAACAACGCGTATTAGTGTGTTTTAACCAACGGTATTCCAACAAGATTAACAGTAATAACTACGTAGTTATTTATAAACAACTTATATTTGTCGTTTTCTTCATCCAATTGTTTTCCGTTATGGGGCCCACAAAAGACTGCGCCGTCGTACGAATATTCTCCTACAGTACGAATATTCCACGACCAAACAAATATTCCCGACAATAATGAATATTTTATAACCACTTGCTTATTCGAAATATTTGCGTATTTTACCCATAACTATCCACATTAATCAAATCAACCCTTACTATTTTAAAATAATAAATAGAGGAAAATAAATTTTATTTATTAATAATTTAGGGTCTTACAATGGTAAAGTAACAGTCAAAATGCTGGCGGCGTCTTAACATTTTCCTATAAATAGAGGGCTAAATTAGAATTGAAAATCACATCAGAAACATAAGCTTTCTCTCTTTCTCTCTCTATATTATCGAGCGTATTTTGTGAGTATTTAGATACTTTGAGAGTTGTTATTCAATACAAGTTTCATTCAAAGATCACTTGAGACCTTTCATTCAAAATCTTGATTCTTTGAGGTAAGGGATGTTATTTTCTTCTTAAATGATATTATTTTCTTCAATATCGTTATCTTGAAATATTGGTTTGAACTTTTAATCAAATTTAAAACTTTTTGTGTCGGGGGTTACTTATTCACGTATCTGACTTTATTCACGAATCGACACTATTCAAGAAAAATGAAATTTTCTCTTTTTCGCCCCAGATGTCTTTTATGGTTACTATCTTTGATTGTATCCATGTTTTGATCTTTATTTTTGAATTCCACCTCACACTTGGTTATTATGGAGTATTATTGAATTTGGATAAACCGAAATACGAATCCCTAATATTTGTCCTTCGCTCATCTTGGATTCGTTCTCTAAAATATTTTTCATCATCCTCGATCCTTAATGGTGGTACTTGATGAATATCTTTGGTGCAGATAGTGCAAAGATGAATGATTACTCGATGAATATCTTTGGCCCGTAGTGCAAAGATGAACAGGTGTTGAGATGAACATGACCAACTGGTGATACAAATGAATATCTTTGGCCCGTAGTGCAAAGATGTATATTGATTGATGTTACATGGATAAAATATTGATGATGGACTTTTAAATTCATAGATGATAGTAGATTTCATTCTCTATTTAACTCTTCTAATGAATTGTTGTTTCCGCTGCAGTTGTTGATCTAAAACTCGTTGTCGATTATATTCTATCAGATTTTTTCCTATTGAAGACTAATGATAATTTGTTGTATATTATCTTAGTCATAATATTCTTTACAGGGCTAGTTGAGCTCACCCTTTTCCTTTTTGTCCATTTTTCTTCTCAGGAAGCGAGAACATAGTAGGAACCAGTCGGGGTATAGAGTGATGGTCCTAGACAGTTGTTTTAGCATTCCTCACTATTTTTGTAAAATAGTACATCAATAATTGTAATGAGGACTTTATTTGGATGTTGGTATTGTCTAGAAGACAATATTTGTATTTAAACTCACAGTATGTGTTGTCGTATTTTGCACGACAATTGTATTAATAAAGTTGTAGTTATTTTTCTGTACCATATTTTTGACGACTCAGAATGGGTGATGTATACCTATTTTGAGGGCGTCACAATGTCTACCCAAAATTATCGGCGTCACTTCTACTCCCTCTCCCTCTTCCCCTTCTTTTCTTTTTCATTGTTCTACTCCCTCTCTTCCCCTCTTCTTTTTCATTCTATTTGGATTGATCGTCTGTGCGGCCGCTGTTTTTAATTGACATGGAATTTTTAGCGATCGATAGCGGTCGTTGTTAATAATCGATCGTAATAAGTCTCCCACGAAAATATATGTGCCAACTTTATGGAGGCAAAAATAGAATAGCGACAGATTATCTACTGTATGACGCTTGCTAATACAACTAGCGATAAGTTTGGATAGAGGTCGTTATTATCATAATTAGAGACCGAATATGGCGGTCGCAGATAAATATGATCGTTGATGATTTATTTTCATGTAGTGATTTTAAGTTTCTAATTATGACCATTCCTTTTTGTTTTCATTGGTATTATATATATGGGTAATGATCCATAACAAATAAATATTATGGATCATTATCCTTATATATAATGTAAATGATTTTAACCGTTTTCTATTGATTGATTATATGACACATCAATAAATTTGTGAAGATAAATTTATAAATATTATATTATTATAATTACAATAAAAGAATTTAATAAACAAAAATTTTATTTTTGTGGAACGAAGCAAATAATAAAAATTTAAAAAATATTGAATACTGATTAACATATGACAGATCTGAATGACTATATTAAATTAGCAGGAGTATCATTTTGGCGAAGAGAAGATAATATAGAAAATTTCATTATTGTCATCCCGTAATGATCTAAATGTATTATTGACTGGTCAGTTGTCAGATTTGCTTACACTTTCTTAATAAACAGCCTGTACTTTTATTTAATTTAATGTTCTATTGTTCTCCATAGGAATTTGCAAAAATAAAATAATATTTATTAAAGAGAGTGTATTGCTTACAATATGGTCATATAATACTTTTATTGGACCATTACTTGAAGTCACATTCTCCATTATCCTATGAATATCAATTATTAAAAGAGTCTAATTATCCTTACCACTCTTTATCATTATGTGTGTAAAAAATATATTTAAATAAAAATTATAAATATTGATGAAAAAATATACAAGAGCAATTAGGAATAATGAGTAAAAGAAAGGTTACACAGGTTTAAAAAAATTATTTTATTCATCTTTTTTTTTTTTGAGAAAAATAACCAAATTACATAACGATAAAGTTAAGGAACAACATCCCTTACCCAACAATTAATAATATAAATAGAAAAATGATATTTTCATAATAATTTTAAATTTTTTTATATAAAAAATGTCATTATAGATATATAGCGACGGCTAAACAGTCGCAATAAAATTTATAGCGATAACCGGTACAACTATTGAACTATAAATATCATATAAAAATATTATTTTCTGTTATAAATTTATCAATTTCTTATAAATATTGAACTATATGAGTTTGATTTGAGCCCAAATCTTTTGAATATCTCATCTGCGATCTCATTCAAAATACAATATAATGTTACTAAACAATTTATTTTATAGATAAAATTGATATGACAACCGGTACATTTTGAATAATAAATCTAAAATCAAATAAAATAATTATTAAGTTTAAGACATAGATAAATTGTGTTTAAAAAATATTTTTGTTAAACATATAAGAATAATTTATTTTTAACACCAACTTATAAATTCCTGTATTTTCTTTTTCATATTCCACTAATTTAAATTCTTCTTTATTTTAAATCAAATGTTATAATCTAGTGATAAATTACTCTCATTTTGACATCACAAGTTGGAATTCATTTTTTTAGCAAAAGTCAAAATTCAACAAGTAATTGAATTTCTCAAGTTTCTCCTACGATAAAATGTATCATTAAAATTAAATTGAATAATACCTATGTACAACCTCAAATTGTTACTATTATAGGATTATTTTATACACTCATTGAGTGTGGTTTAAAATGTATAATTTGGATATGTATAGAGATATATATAATTTTGAAAAAATTGACATTTTTTTATTTTCTTTGTTCGTTCAAGTGGTTAGCATGAAATTTATTTTTGAATAAAGTTAATTAATTAACTAATAAAGAATTGACACGCAAACGAGACTTTATATGTGTGAGCAAATCCTCTATCCCATTTCCACTGTCCCCTTGTGTCATCCACTTAAATGTTTGACATTTAACTTCTTATTTAATACCAATTAATTTTAAAATTAAATAAAAAATCAAGTGTAAAAATTTAAGTGAGGACATAAATAAAATAAAAAAAATAGATACAAAAGATCTGCTCTATATCCAATTGACCAACTAAAAAAAAAAACTTTAACCGGATCTCCAAAACCCATAAATCATAATCAGCCATCACCGTTGTCTTTCTCTCTCTAAAAAGTCAGTCCTCTACCTCTAGTATATATTAGCTCGCCTGGGGCTGGCGGAGTTTCTAACAAGAATCCACCTCTCTCTCTCTCTCTCTCTCTCTCTCTATATATATATATATATATATATATATATAAACCTCTTTCTCCCTCGCTCGGATCAGTTGTACACATTTAGAGAGAGAAAATGGCGTTCGAAAAGATCAAGGTCGCCAACCCCATTGTTGAGATGGACGGTAAGTCCAATTGACTTTAACTTTTGTTAGGTCATCCGATCTATTGATTACTGGAGTTGTTAATTATTTAGAGACATGTCTTTTATCGGTCATTGATCATGTACTTGATAAATCAAAGAACAAATTTCAATCAGTAAATAATGGAATTTATTGATAAAGGCATGAACTGGAGTTTTAAGTAGAAGTTTAACTGGATATCCTGTTTTATACTTTTACTGACTTTTTCTTCAAAAGCGGGTTGCTTGGATTTCGTTGTATTCTAGGATAAACTTCTGTCTTTCTGAAGTTTTTGTTAACAAGCATGGAAACATAAAGTGAGATTAGAATGTTTAGGAATTTTAGTAGTCGGTATCTTTCAATTGAATAAATTCTCTTTATTGTTTCGTTGAGATATGAATACAAATTCTTTCATAATTAACGATAGTATCTAGATAGATGCTTGGTTGCAAAGTGGTGGTTTAGTTGACTCGTCACTGGGTTAGAATCCTGATGCAATTTACTAGTAGTTGACCACAAAAAGTTTAACTTGTCCGACTTTTGGAGAATTTGTGCAATTTTGACAACTATTTTGTATGTTGTCAAATTGTCATATATTACTATGCTTGATGAACCAAAGAAAGATGGAGTTGTTTGAACTATTCCCATTAGTTTACACGTGCGGATACAGTGGAAGTGCTAATAATTAATTATGAAGTATCCTATACTTCACAATTTTACTTAAAGGCAATCCCAAAAGTTGACAAATTCCATTACAGAACTCTATAGTGGCCTCTACATTTCCATTGCCAACCACCAGGGGGTAAGAATGTTTTGTACAGTAGCTACAAGTTTTTCCAAGTATTATGATTTTTTTTACTTCCACATTACTTTCTACTATGGGCGACTATGGTATTATTTGGAGACAGACTAAATGTAATTATGAATATCTATATCTCATGAGGAAGCATGGCTACAACTTGACAAACTTTCAGAATGTTTCCGTGTGAGACTTTGTTTGTACAGATTGAATAATGTTTAGATCCTTCATCTTTCAAATTCATCTTTAAATTGATGACTTAGCATCAACAATATCTTGTTTTAAATGTATATGTTAGTAATTTGCCTGTCCTTTTTTTATTTTATTAATAAATGTTTTATAAAGTTAGACCCAGGTTTAAAGAAAGGAAGGGGGTTGCATTAATTTCATGGCTAATGTAGAACCTATTTTGACCCTCCGTGAACTTGAATCGGTGGACAACCGAATGACTTAACAGTTAACACAACTTATATCCTACCGCAAAAGAATGGAAAGATGTTTATTTTAATGTCTTTTCTCTGTATGTGCTGGGATGCATGAACTAAAATGTTAATATGCCCAAAAATTTTAAGTGAGCTCCTTTCTGTTTTAGATGTACCAAAACAAATGAACTCGTTCAATGCAAGGTTTCCACTCTTCCTATCCAATGGTTGTTATTAAATAATGTGCCAGTCAAACTAGCTTAATTACTTTGTGAGTAACAAAATTAGGGTAACTACATAATCCGTAAAATCAGTAAAATTATTCACAGAAGATTAAAATGCCAATCAGCCTTTTGCATCGCAAGGGGAAGCTGTTTGCTTCATGTTGTGAAGCAATGAAGCTATTGTGTGCACATATCTTTTTTTCCCTTTCTTCTTTTATGTGGGCATTTGTGTTATCTATGTAAGTACAGTCATTTCCTTTTTGTGTCTTATGTGGTTCCTCCTATTATATGCTGCAGGAGATGAAATGACTCGAGTATTTTGGAAATCTATAAAGGACAAGGTGATTCACTTTTTCTTTTTTCCTTAAAAAAAATTCTTGGATTAATGCTTCTTGCTTCTTATTTCTTTGTGTTTATTGGTCGTGCTTATGACTTGAATTGATTTTCTGCAGCTCATTTTTCCCTTTGTTGATCTGGATATAAAATACTTTGACCTTGGCCTTCCTCATCGTGATGCAACTGATGATAAAGTTACTATTGAAAGTGCAGAGGCTACGCTCAAGTATGTATTTGAATTTCTTAACTCAGTGAGATTCCATTTTTCAAACTATTACTAGAAAATCTTTGTGCTAATCATTCTATTGGTTTAATTAGTAGTATCTGAAATTCTAGTCTAGCTTCTTATATATTCCCTGTTTTACTGTTAATAAATTTGTGTACTTCGATTAGCGTGTTCTTTTGAACTTTTAAGTTTTCTATCCTTGTGTCTGTATGTGTGCGTCTATTGTTGTTTTGAAAGCTGACATGTATGGTGTCATTTTAGGTACAATGTAGCAATCAAATGTGCAACCATTACTCCAGGTATACATGGTTGGATCTGACTGAAAGAATGTTTATTGTGGATAATATATTGATGAATGAATGAATGCTTAATGGGACTTGCGGTACATTATCATTACTTAACTGAAAATAAAGAATATGGTTTGTTATTTTACAGATGAAGCTCGTGTTGAGGAGTTTAGCCTGAAGCAGATGTGGAAGAGTCCAAATGGGACAATTAGAAACATTTTAAATGGTCAGTTACTTGCCTGTTTTGTTTTATAAACCCAAAAATAATTGCTTCACATAATACAGTTGACTGTGGACGACTCAATATAATTGTCAATCGCTGCAGGTACGGTATTCAGAGAACCAATCATTTGCAAAAACATCCCCAAGCTCATCCCAGGTAATTACCTTTTTATGTTGATAGTATATTTGCTATTTTTATAATCTCCTAATGGAATAAAGTATACTAATTGCTCTTACTTTCAGGATGGACAAAGCCAATATGCATTGGAAGGCATGCTTTTGGTGATCAATACCGAGCAACTGATGCAGTTATCAAAGGACCTGGAAAACTTAAATTGGTTTTTGGTAAAGTTGTTTTCTTTTTATGTTTCCGCTTTCTCGATTCTCACAGCAAGTTTACCTCTGTTAATTCTTTAATGGTTTCAAAATGACTAAATTTGTAGTGTTCTATTACCTTCTTTGCTTCTATATTTTCAAAAGTTTTAAAACATCTTTTAAGAGAGGGTGCTTAACTTGTATACAGTACCAGAAGGAAAAGATGAAAAGACAGAGTTGGAAGTTTACAACTTCACTGGTGCTGGAGGTGTAGCTTTGTCAATGTACAACACTGATGAGGTTTGCTTTGCAAGTTGTTTAGTGGTATATTGAAGTCGAATTGGTGGTTATTGCAGGACACTAACATACATCTCTTTTTGTGTTTATCATGAAATATAGTCCATTCATGCTTTTGCTGATGCTTCAATGAACACAGCTTACCAAAAAAAGTGGCCACTTTATCTTAGCACAAAAAATACTATTCTTAAGAAATATGATGGAAGGTATGTGTTTTTTGGTTGGTTCATTTTAATTGAATTATTTTCCATGTGGGTTCTCTGTGTATTGCAATAATTTTCAGTAAGATTATTGATTTTTGGCTAATTCTTGTTTCACGCCTTGCACTTTCAATTCTTGAGGTATTTCCATTCAACCTGTGGTTTTTGGCTCTTAGTTTCTATCTGATCAAATTTCTTTTCATGAATGAAGATTTAAGGACATATTTCAAGAAGTTTATGAAGCGAGCTGGAAATCAAAGTTTGAAGCTGCTGGGATATGGTGAGTAGCTGAAGTATGTGATATGTGATATCTGTACACTAATTTTTGGATTTCCTGTAAATGTTATCTGTACTCACTTCTATAATTGAATTTGTAGGTACGAACACCGTCTTATTGACGATATGGTTGCATATGCTCTTAAGAGTGACGGAGGTTATGTATGGGCATGCAAAAATTATGATGGGGATGTACAAAGTGATTTCTTAGCACAAGGTTTGTGTTACAAATTTTTATTACATAAAGGTACTTAATTGTGCAAATTTTTGTTGTCGGTGCTCACTCCCACACATACAAGCACACCTACCATATCCCAGCAGCTTCAAACTGTGGTGTCTGTGTGTGTGTCTGTGACCTGTACCCATCCCTTGTAATTTGTATTGCTTGCGAATTTAAAATGTTGAGTTACTGGATGAAGTGTTGCTCTTTATTATGTGGCTTTTATCTGACCTTAGATTTAATGTAACTTACAGGTTTCGGATCTCTTGGTTTAATGACATCAGTCCTGGTATATTGACTCTTCCATTTTGTTTATTTATGGCGTCTTTCTTGTTACCAATATTACACAATTTTAATGTCTACCTATTTGTCCATTTACCTTCTAATTTTCTCTAGTTTCTCCTTTCCTGTACCCTGTCCTTAAAGTTCAATTCTGTTTCTGATTATTTACCAAATGTGACCTAACATTTTGTTTCCTGATTCAGTATTTTTGTTGATTATGTGCCTTTTTATTTTAAATATTCACGTGGTTCTCATATGCTGCAGGTTTGTCCTGATGGAAAAACCATAGAAGCTGAAGCAGCTCATGGCACTGTTACCCGTCATTACAGGGTTCATCAAAGGGAGGAAACCAGCACAAACAGCATAGCATCAATCTTTGCATGGTCCCGAGGACTTGCACACAGGTACAGGATTATAATTGTTAGTTTCCCAAGCTGATTTTCTTTTCAAACATTTTCTATCATATGGAATTGTAGATATTTCTTGGTTTGTTTATTATAGTGAATGAGCAAACTGCGCTCATGTTGACAGGGCGAAGTTGGATGACAATGCTAAACTCCTGGATTTCACGGAGAAGCTAGAAGCAGCTTGTATTGGTACTGTGGAGTCTGGAAAGATGACCAAGGATCTTGCTCTTATTCTTCATGGATCCAAGTAAGTGACTTGTAATTGTTCACTAATTTTTGTTCTCTGTATTCATAGAATGATTTTGTAACATATGTTTTCTACATGGTACAGGCTCAGTAGGGAACACTATCTGAACACCGAAGAATTCATCGATGCTGTGGCAGATGATCTGAAAGCAAGACTCTCTGCATAGGCATAAATGTATGTCTGCATGTATGACTATTCTGGCTATAGCATTATGGTTGTTTCTGTTATTTAATTACATATAAAGTTAGGGCTGTAATTGAGTCGGATAATAAAACTTTGAAGATGACTCCTTAAGGTTATGATTGACTTTGGCAAAATCGTATTAGAGTTAAACTCATTGCAATGTGTTGAAGCTCGACACTTTTAGCTCATGCGTTGAGTTGATTCGAGTTGAACTAGACTTTTTATTGATTGTATACTATTAAAAAATTGTATCTAGTATGGCAGGTCTATAACTCTATATAAGCTTAATCGATTTTAGATGAGAAGAGTCTAGTTTGCCTCTGTTTAATAATCAAACCTAAATTATTGCCAATACTCTGCTCATATAGCTCGCTACTTGAGTACTTAATCTTTAGACTAAGTTTTCTCGTAAGCCCTCATTGTTGGAGACTGAGTTTAACCAGTGGATTTCTTTCTCAGTCTTGTTGTTTGATGTTTGGTTGTAGGTCGAGACATGCTTTATGGAAGTTGGAGACTGAATTTGCTGAGAAGAAATAATGAAAAACGAGCTAGAAAATTGTTGCTGCATTATTTTGCTTGTTGGGTCTTGTAATTTCTATCCAGACTAATTTAATTTTCAAGAGTTGAATCTTCAGCTCTATTAATAAACTAGTGTCGAGCTTAAGCTATTTGAACAGAGCTTTACACGAATTAAACCAAATTTGATGAATCAGTAATTGTGTGTGTAAATATACTATATGTTTAATTAGTTGTTTTTATTTTAAATATTAATTATGTAAACATTAAATATTATCCCCTTATTAATTCTTATAAACAAACCTAGATTGTGGGGGTGGAATCATTTTGCATTTCGAAAGTTTTTGGCATGGCCAATGTAACAATCCCTTTTACGTTTTCTTCAAGTACAGTCTAGATATTAATTTTCAGTTACTACTTTATTAATCATATTATCTACTAACAAATTAGACTCATTCAATTTGTTTACTTTCATGTATGGGTCTTGTTTGATCGGGTAATTTTTTTATAAAATGTTACGATAATAGTTGTTGAGATATGCAAATATATAATATTATTAGTAATTGTCCGTGCCTAAAGACACAACGTAATAAAATTCTCTCTTTTCGTTTCAACAATCCCACTTTTATTTCCTCTCTCTCTACTCCTTCCTCTCCCACTACCCTTTCCCTCAAAATCAATTAGAATGATTCTGAATCGTTCTTGTGTTTTTCCGTCCAAATTAATTAAAATGAATATGAACTGTCCTTGTGTTTTTCCGTCCAAATTCAAAATGGATTATATCTCATTAATATATATAGATATAGAAAAATGTTTCTTTTAAAGTAAGTGAACCGCCTATACTGTGTCTTTATTAGTTTTAAGAAACTAAAAAATCAAATTTACATCCATAATTAACCACCAAACACTAGAAATTATCAAATTTGAATTTTTTAAAAAAGTGGTGGGGTGAAAGTTTTTCTCAAAAAAATTAAAGGAAAATGAAAATTTTGGTGTTTTTGTTTGTAAGAAATTAAACACAATATTTATTGATAAAGAAAAAATAAAAATTTATTACAAATGAGTCAAAAGCTCATATTACGGGACATACCCCGTAATTTTTATTTGAATAAAAATAATCAAACTACTAAGAAAGTACCACATTGACCATTTGAATTATTTAAAAAAAACAAGAAGAAATAAAGTTCTAATCGAAAAAATAAAAGTCAACTTTGAGATGGTATTCCTTTTCTTTTCCTTTATTTATTTTATGTGCATTCAAACGGAATGAGCCCATGTTGAAAAAGGAAAATGATGATTTCGCTTTAAATTTTACTCCCTACATCTAACTATATTTGACTTTTTATGATCAGATTAATTATGTATATTGAGAATTAAAAAATATTCTTAAATAAGTACAAAATTATAATCATAAAAAAGTACATTGACTATATAATCAAAGTCAACTTATTTGATTTCAAAATTTCTAATATACTTATTTAATTATTAATTTTAAAATTGATCAATTTAATCTTAAAAAGTCAATTAAAACCGAGGAAGTGTAGTACCATTTTTGGTTCATTATATTTATAGAGTACAATAAATGACATGTTAATCACGGAAGTGGTTAGCATAAAGTGAATTTCATGATAAGTTCAGGTGGAGAAATCAACCTCTCGCCTGTGTGTCAACACTGTATTAAGCGTGAAATGAACTTACCATAAAATTCATTTCATGCTAACCGGATCCGTTAATCACATATACATTAATAATATTTTACCATTTGCACTCTTCTCATATCTTTTCAAATTCCGTGTTTATCCTGGCCTCAACATGTAGTTGAACAAAACAAACTTAAATCTCCCAAAGATTAACTATGTTTTGCATATTCACTCCATCACATAAACTTAATAATTAAGTTCTCAGAAGAAAAAACACAAACTTAATAGATAAGACAATATTAGTTAAAACAAAATTTTAACACTGTTTCAAACCAATTTAAGAATTAATAAACAAATTCTTTATTATATATATATATATATATATATATATATATATATATATAGTTATGTATTACTACGCGATTAAAATTATAATGACAGGTTTTTTGGATTATAATGACGGTTCACCCTTATTTGTGCAGAGAATGTAATAGCAGCATGACGATTTCATATAATTCAAAAAAATCGTCACCATGGCCGATTGTATACTACATGATTGTGTACATATATTTTTCTCATATATATATATATATATATATATATATATATATATATATATATATATATATAAGTCTAATAAACAAATTCAAAACAAAAAATATAATGTAATAGTAGCATCTTAGAATTAAATTTAATTAAAAATGAACCCACTATTTCACAAAAAGAAGAATATATATTAGCTGTCAAAATCATTGGAATAATTCTAGGTCTTCATTAATACTTGAATTAGTTTGCTCCATGTTCTCATTCAAACAGGCTGTAAAAGAGAACAAAGTTGTTGTGAGAAGTTGAATTAGTTAGATACCATTAGTCTTTGACTAGCCCTTTTAAAAAAAAAGTATAAAAGAGCAGTGCTCAGCAAGTAATTAAATTAAAATTAAAATATCATCAAAAATCATAAGAATCATACTAATTAAAATCGCACTAACAGTTCTAACGTATGTAGCGGTTTTAGGTGGGTTGAATAATTAGATTTATGGTTCCGGTTTGGTTACTAGCCAAAACCGCACACATAAAACCGAAACTGTACCATGTGTGTGTATGTATGTATTATCTTTAGTAAATTTTAAAGTTACTTTTCACTTGAACACGCTCAGAGAAAACCTCAGTCTTGCATTGTCATTTTTTCACCAATTGAAAGAAGATGGTTAGAGGTTATAGAGGCAAAAATTAAGCATTTGGGTTTTGAAATTTCAAATTTGTTTGATGCGTTACTGGAGGGGCTTATAGCTGAGGGGAAAAATTCATTGGTTCGAACACTTGATGCACCGGTTAAGGTCTATGCTATAGTAGTAATAATCTAATAGATTATTTTTTAAATTAGGTACAGTTAAAATTATATTCTATAAGTCTCTCTCTGCAATATATATATATATATATATATATATATATATATATATATATATATTATAAGATAAAATTTTAGTCTATCTTCAATATATATTTTTAATTTTTGGGAAACTATATAATCTTTCTTACTTGTTATCGAATACATGGTCTCTATGTGTCTCACTGTTCTATGATTTGATGGTGAATTTGACATGTTTGGCAGAAGGAGCTTTGTTTCTATACTTGATATAATTCTCATTACCGACTCTGTCACTAAGTTAATTGCTTGATAAGAGTTTTGTGTTAAATTTTATTGAAGGTTTAGACCTTTTTGTTGTTTCAATTGGTATTGGAACCGAAACCGCACCGCCCAGTTTGAAATCGCACCGTACCAATCACAAATAATTTTGGATGCGGTTTTAGATTTGTCAAACCGCACCTAAGCGGTTTCGGGTGCGATTTGGACTTCAAATCGCACCAAACTGCACCATGCTCACCCCTATAATTGATATTTAAAAATAAATAAAATTCAAATAATTCTATGGCCACTTGTATAGAATAAACTTTATAATTCTTGCAAAACACATGTAAACTTAAAAATGATTTATCTTATATCTTTTTTTTTTGCGCAAAATGTTACATACAAATCATTTTCTGCTAATTTTTTCATGAATTACTTTTTTTGATTGGGTTTTAGAGTAAAAAACATTTGTGAATCTTGTATGACTGATATGAAATAAAACATTTTTAATACATATGAGTTATGTTGGATTTTGAAAATAAAAATATTTAGAGGATAGCGTTGGTGTTGACAATCTTATTTGATTTTGTATTTACTCTATTTTAAATTGAAGTGACTCTCACTTTAATAGTAAGATCATTTTTTAAGGAATATAGTTTATCCAAAGGAATTTGTTGATCTATAGTAAACTTGTGACATGTTTGTGTGTAATTGAGTGTGGAGGTAGTGTTATTTATAGTAAATTAAAATGAGCAAAATGAAATATGTTCTACCAATTAGATTCATGAATCATGAAATATCAAGAGTTGTCATAATTATATTAATTATTAATTAAATATATTGTATTTTAGTAGAAAATATGTGATAAAATTTGTGTAAAAAAACGTTTTAAATAATTGAAATATCAAAATTGGACTACTGAGTTGACTTAGAACTGACCAAAATGATTCGGTGTTTATTTAATTATATTTTTAATTTTTTAGTATTGATATTGATTAATTATATATGTTCAAAAGTAAGAGCAATGATGAAAATTGGTGGTTTCAATTCAACGTACCAATAGTCAAGGATGTATGTACAAGAAAACCGAATCAAGTGTTCCAAATGTTACATTAATCCTAGTGAGAATAAATTTGGTATAAAATAATTCAGATACCAAACACCATCCCATTAATTCCAAAATAGAGAATAACACGTGAGATGCAAATGTCACGTAAAGGTAGAACTAGGGGTGCTCATCGGTAAAAAAACTGAATCGGTATTGGTATCGGTATCAGTATCGAAAATACCGAACCATACCGATCTAAAATTATCGGAAAAGCAAGAATCAGAACCGGTTTTTCGGTTCAGTTTTTTCGATTATCTTGCATAATAATATATATAATTATTAATAATAATTAAATAATTTTTTTATATATTAACAATTTTTTTTAAAACTAAGAAATCATTAACTGTTAATAATAATTAATATATAAGATAAAACTACAAAACATTATTAATATATATAAAAAAAAAAACTATTATTATATAGAAATTATTAATATATAAAAAAATTATTTAATATATAAAACTACAAAACATTAACTATTAATTATTACATTATTAAATTTTGGTATTTTTGGAGTTTTGAATTTTATCGAATTCAAAAAAATCATTATTATTATCGGTACCAAAAAATATTAAAATATCAAAAAATCAATATCAAAAAAATTAATACCAAAAAAAACGGCATCGATATCAACCGGTTGAATAAAAAACCTAAAAAAAACCGTAGGTAGAACCTACTTATTATTGGGAAGGACCCCTAGGTAGAACCTAATTATTATTGAGAAGGTGTTTGGAACGTAGAGACTATTATTAACAAATACTCCTAACAAATGCACCCACCTAGCTCCCACTACCCCTAGGCACTAGGACTCCTATTTTATAAGCCACTTGGTCTCCTTCAATATTTCTTCTCCCAAAAAACTTGTCCCCCATAACTCTGTTCTCCCTAAGCTAAGCTAATTCTCCGTGTGATCACCGGCAGCATCACCATTTCCATTACCGTAACCATGGTTCTATCCAAAACTACGTCGGAGTCCGATGTCTCCGTCCACTCAACGTTCGCTTCCCGATACGTTCGGACCAGCCTTCCCAGGTGATCATCGATTGATCTATCTAGCTATATATAAGATCACTCGTCTTTGTAATGTCCTTTTTTTTTTTTTTAATTTATAATTTATTGGAGTATATATATATATATATATATATGTATATGTTTCTTGATCAGGTTTAAGATGGGTGAGAATTCGATACCAAAAGAAGCGGCGTACCAGATAATAAACGACGAGCTAATGTTGGACGGAAATCCGAGGCTGAACTTGGCCTCCTTCGTCACCACATGGATGGAACCGGAGTGTGATAAACTCATAATGGCATCCATTAACAAAAATTACGTTGACATGGATGAGTACCCTGTCACCACTGAACTACAGGCATGTATATTTATTTATTTTTAAATTCTTTAATTTCCATATATTATATACGTCTATATGACATTGATTTATAATCAATGTTATAAAATTATTTTTACAATAGATCTTAGTGGTTATAACCCATTCCTACATTCCGGGATCAACGGTATTAATTCCTAAGCTGGATCCACCCTTTAACAAAGAAAATGGGTCACTAAATAATCTACATTTTGTTCAAGACACTTAACTAAAAAATACAATAGTAATCCATCAATGGAGTGACTTTTCATGCACCAGACTAGAAATTTAATTAATTTTATTATGCTGTTTGTCTTTTCCTCGTCCAACACATCAGTTAAACACCGGGTCAGTCTGTCTGTCTGTCCTCTGTAGGTATTATCTATCTGGTATTATGTGGTCACGAATTATATTATGTACTTAATTGAATCTGATTATTATGTCAACAAATTTTTAAATTTAATATAATAAACTGATACAATTTTTAACCCATTTGATACTTGAAAGGGTGTGGCCTAGTTGAGTTTGAAAGTCAACAACATTGATAATTCGGATCATATATATATATATATATATATATATATATATATATATATATATAGGTGTAGTTTATTCATCCCATAATAATGCTGTTGAAGAAATTGCCAAACCAACTTCAGTTTGCGTAAGAAAAGATAGGAATAGAAAATTTAATATATAATGAAAAAGAAAAGAATAATTTTTTTATATATTTTCTCTTATATTGTTACTGAATTTAATATATATAATGATCGTATAAATAATTCTGGAAGGGATGGATGGAGTATATGATGGGTTGATTGAAACATTCAAAGGAGAAATTAATTAATTAATGGAAAGAAAATAAGATGAATACGTTAAATAAGGGATATTAAGTCATAGTCACTAGATGGTTTTCCATGGGGTTTTGGCCACATTCAACGCACATAATTGCGCTCGAGTCTGTCCAAAGGCGGTGTCCATACACCACTAGTATTATTTTGTTGACTATTTCCACCATTAAAGAAAAATAATGTTAATATTATATAAAAAGGGGTCATATAATATTTATATTGTATACTGTTTTTACTGAGATAAAATATTTTTATTGTCAGGATAAAAGAGAAAGTATTTATGAATAAAAGTTTAAAGATATTTGACGAATGATCCTCAAAAACCATTATTTGACAAAGTTTTAGTAAATTCTCAAGTTTAGTAGACTAAATTTTAGTTTCTCTTTAAAATATTTTCACCCAATTGTTTTGAATTTTAGAAGTATTTTTGTTATTTATTTGTTATTGCCGGATACTTCCAAACGCAACTTTTTAAATAAATTGTTATTGCAATATGATGCTGCCAAATTATTAATTAGCTAGTCTGTCAAATAAGGAAAATATTGTATCCGCCAAAAAAGATGAACAAAATAATTTGAGTACACAAATAGATGAAGGAAATTGATATTTTTTTAATATTTTTTAATATTTTTATATGAAAAATATTGTTATAAATGTATAATGACGATGAAAGTTGTCACTTTAAAATTTATAACAACAAATTTTATATAAAAATATTATTTTCTGTTACAAATATATTAATTTTCATAGATAAATTGCCCTCAAATTTGTATTTGTTTACATTTCATGCTATGCCCATATGTCTAATCGTCATAATTTTCAGCTCATTTTTGTTGACGGATGTAGTAGTACTCGGTAAGCGTGATTTTAAAATGATTCTATTGATTTGTCGGTGGACCCACATAAACTTGAATTTTATTTAGCCCGACTTTAGGTCCTTGTGTAGTGTTCATGAATTTTTTTTAGAGAATTATTATTTTTACTTGAGTTTTTATCTTTATATGAAAAAAAATTAGTTAAAAATATATATGAAAATAGTGTTTCTCAATTCTTTATGCACCGAAAAATAGAGCTTAAGAATAGAAAAGTTAATGTTAGACTAATTGTACACCACTAATATTTCAAAAGGAGAGAAATCTTTTTATTTGTGTACTTCTCCTCTGCATGTGAACAATATAATAATACTATTTTGTTGATTTTGGCGCATAATTCTTTTTGATGGTTTATTTCTTATAGTATAACATGTAAAGGCTAAAATTATCATTGAAGAATAAATATATATATATATATATATATATATATATATGTCTTAGTACGGTTGTTTTCCTTTGAACACTCCACTATATTATTATTATATGATCAAGCTAAATAATCTCTCATAACAATATTAAATAAACTTATCGCTGGGAATAAAATGTCTCATAAATAAAGAGAAAAGAACTCGCATATTATATGACAATTTAAAAAAAAAAAAAAAATTGATTATGTTATTATAATTTTGATGTTGCGGCTATATATATATGCAGAACCGGTGTGTTAACATGATAGCACATTTGTTTAATGCTCCACTTGGAGACGGAGAGACTGCAGTTGGAGTTGGAACAGTTGGATCGTCAGAGGCAATAATGCTTGCTGGTTTGGCATTCAAGAGAAATTGGCAGAACAAGATGAAAGCTCTAGGCAAACCCTGCGACAAGCCCAATATTGTCACTGGTGCCAACGTCCAAGTAATTAATTTAATTAAGTCCATGCACGCGTACAATCATAATTAATTAGTAAATTAAAGTAAATGTTTCATATTGAGCTAATTAAATTTATTAGAACGTACGTACCTCACAATTGTTTGTTTTTATATATATGTAGGTTTGTTGGGAGAAATTTGCGAGGTACTTTGAAGTGGAGTTGAAGGAGGTGAAGTTGAGAGATGGATATTATGTCATGGACCCTGAAAAAGCAGCAGAGATTGTGGATGAGAACACAATCTGTGTGGCAGCTATCTTAGGTTCCACTCTTAATGGAGAATTTGAAGATGTTAAGCGCCTCAATGATCTCTTGGTTGAGAAGAACAAGGAAACTGGGTAGTGCACATCCACATTTATGAACATTTTCACTAATTTAGTTTTGCTTTTAATACCTGATCATGATTAATCAGTAAGATTAATAGGCATATATAGTACTCATCAGTACAAATCCAAAACTCTAGTACTATATAATGCACATTAGCTAGCTAGCTAATTAGTATTAGACTTAACTGGGGTTTATATATACGTCACACATAATTAGACCGACCAGTTGATTATATTAGTCTGATTTTAATATTAGACACAATCAAGATTTTAAACTCGTCGATCGCTAATTTAATTTAATTTTGAAATGTTTTTATTTATGGTAGATGGGATACACCAATTCATGTGGATGCAGCAAGTGGAGGGTTCATTGCACCATTTCTATACCCGGAACTCGAGTGGGATTTCCGTTTGTCACTAGTGAAGAGTATCAATGTTAGTGGCCACAAGTATGGACTTGTTTATGCTGGTATTGGTTGGGTTATTTGGAGAACTAAAGAGGACTTGCCTGAAGAGCTTATTTTTCACATTAACTATCTTGGAGCTGATCAACCCACTTTCACTCTCAACTTCTCTAAAGGTAAGCAATCATTTAAGATACTCAATTTCAAGACTAACTCCAAAAATCTTGGTATTGAGTTGCAAAACATATCATTATGAATGTTAATTATAAACAGAATGGATTACTTTTTTCCTTTACAATATAAAAACACCCAAAAAATATAGGATTTAATTGATATGTGTGTGTTTCAAGAGAGATTATCAAAATGCAATGCAGTTATGGTTGTTAATTTGCAGGATCTAGTCAAGTGATTGCTCAGTACTATCAACTCATTCGGTTGGGTTATGAGGTGAGTCCAAAAATAATTTTTTCTTACCACCAACACCATTTATATATAGAAGACTCTTTTCTTTTTCTAATTTCCAAAAATGTTTATGAAATATATTTTTGGCTATCAGGGGTATAGAAATATAATGGAGAATTGTCAAGAAAATGCCGATGTACTTAAAGAAGGATTGGAGAAAACCGGCCGGTTCAACATTGTGTCAAAAGACCATGGCGTGCCGTTAGTAGCATTCTCACTCAAAGACAATAGCTACCACAACGAATTTGAAGTATCGGACATGTTGAGACGTTTTGGATGGATCGTGCCAGCCTACACCATGCCCCCTGATGCACAACATGTCACCGTGCTTCGTGTGGTTATCCGAGAAGATTTCTCCCGGACACTGGCCGAACGCCTTGTCGTGGATATCCAGAAGGTGTTGCACGAGCTCGACTCGCTACCATCCAAGGTCACCGCGAAATTGTCGAGTGAAGAGAATGTTGAACACGGTAAGATTGTGAAGAAAACTGCCCTGGATGTGCAAAGGGAGATTACAGCAGTTTGGAAGAAGTTTGTTGCTGACAGGAAGAAAACTATGGGGGTGTGTTAAGGATTTAAATGGACTTGAGGGGGTTGTTTCGTTGTTACTTTTTTAATTTTGCATTGATTTGACTGTCTAATTATATATGGGCTGAGTGAGAATTTTGTTTTGGTATGACATATTTGCGTTAAAATAAAATAAATAAATCTGCAAATTAACTCGTCTTTCGTAAAAAACCATTATATTAATTGTTGAATATTACATGCTTAATTAATCAGGGATATCAACCTCAGCATCAATAGAATGTTTTACCTTGTGGCTTTTAGTATTGTTGCAGGGAAACGGAAAGGAATAAGGAAATTAAAGTTGTAATTTATTTAAAGAAAAAAGGCTCTAATTTTCTCTTCCATTCCACCATGGTCGTTGTTGAGATTTTGAAGGCTCAGGACGAAATAAGATTTCTGATAGTTCAAGGCGAAAAATGAAAACAAAACTCTCTTCGAAATATTGTATTCGCCCAAAAAATATATATAAATAAAAAGTACAATTTGTATTTAAAAAAGAAAAAGTGTCTTTCCAGAGCTTAAAATATAATAGTTCGACTATAACAAATTATATGAGAATTTCATTTAAAAGAAAAATATATGACAACTTCTATTACAATAAATATATATATATATATATATATATATATATATATATATAGGACCCTTCTGATCCAGAGTGATCGACCTTTCAGCCCACCCGACGCAACATTCCACCAAAATAGAACTCAATGGGCTTATGCATGACTGTAGACGTGTGCTTGATGATGATTCATCGTTTCATAAATTAATAAAAAAGGTAGTAACTGCTGGTTCTTTTGTAACTCAAAATTAAAAATTGGAAAAATAAATAAATTAAAGAACTAGAATACTTAGGTTGTGTTTGATAAACTTGACAATTAAGATCTGAATAATTATGATGTCTTAATAAATTAGATCATCTGGTTATGAGGTCTGAATCTAAAAAAATTATTTGATAACTAAAAATTAAGTTGTCACTTAATGACACTATTTTACCATTTTAAAGGGTAAAATTTTATTTAATAATTTTAAATATTCAATTTAATAAAAATGAGTGCATAATATTGTTGAATATATTTATATAAAAAAAATTATCAAAAAAATTTCATTAAGAAGTACCTCTTAATTATTAAGATTTTATTTTTTGTCTTACTGATTAAGAGGCATTCAGAGATAACAAAAAAATAAACAAACAGCATGGGCGGATCTACCTTAGGGCAGTGGGGTCAATTGACCCCACTGAATTTTTGACGGTCAATTTTTAATTTGATTTTGATTTTATAAAGTATTTAGTGAAAATAAAAAATTAAGACTAAAAGACTATTAAATGTCTCAAATTTCTACTAACACCAACACTCCACTCTTTTATATTGTTTAGTAACTTACATTGAACATGATATTTTTGCAGCTATTGAAATGAGACTATCATCACGATAGTTTCAAACAATGAAATCTCAAAAAATGTTATTATAAATAATATTTTAACAATATTATTTAGTTTTATAATTTATTTTAGATAACACCAGAAGTGTCTCTTATAATAACATTGTTTTAAAAAATTATAAAATATAATTTTATATATAACATAAGATCAAGGAAGTGTATTAATTTTAAGACAATAATCACATACTTAATGTCCTAATATTAATCCAATTATGATACTATAATAACATACATTAATTATAATAAATAAAAATATTTCAGACATTAAACTAACATAATGCATGTCAGCGTTATTATAATACATATTATATTATACATAGTTTTGGCATTAAGCTAGCTGGTGTTGGCATGGGGGTAAGACATTCACTTTTATGGCCATCACGAGCCTGTGGCACATTCAGGTCATTTTAATTTAATGTCGTAACGTTGTCATTTCGTAGTTGTGGTCTTAACGTTATGTAAAAGAATATTATTTGTGTCATTTATATTTGATTTTTGATAATTTTAAATTACAGAATAAAAGAAGATGCAACAATAATTTTTTTTAATTGTGTCTGCTAGTTGAATTAGCGGAAGACGCATTAGAGATTTAAATCTCAGTCCTTAATTTATGTAATGTATGATGGAGATGTTATTTGCTTTATTTTTCATCCATATAATCATGTTATAGATCATATATATATATATATATATATATATATATATATATATATATATATATATATATATATATATATATATATAATATTATCATAATATATATTTTAATTGTTGTAGTTATCCAAATAAAAATATCAATGAAAAAATCACAATAATGCGATAAATTTTGTAAAAGCTTAAATTATTAATTGTTAAATATCAATTATATTTCTCAATTATTATTTTTTTTTATTAAGATCGATGCACATATATCTAAACTTTGATTTTTTTTTTATGTAAAAATGCAACTCAATGAGATAAATCAAATAAAAAGTGTTTATATTCTTTATAATATCTAAAAATTAAAATATTTCAGACAAATATAATTGAGAGTGGTCTAACTCATTTTAGATTTTTCATACGGCAAGCCAAAAGTAATAATCTAGTGGTAGAGATTATTTATTTATTGTGCAAGGGCACTCATAATTCTGAGTATGAAAGATCTTTAAAAAAGAAAGTGATATCTTATTTCATATTATTTAACTCTGGAGAGTCATTGAGTATTCATTGAAAGAGCTGGAATGCTATCTGCGCTCGCAAATAATTTGAAGAATTTGGTTTTCGTAAGTTCCACGAATTTAATTTAGCTATATTGGGTAAAAACGATTAGAGACTGTTAACTTCCCCCAATTCTCTTGTTGCCCGTGTCTACAAGGCTAAATACTATAGAAGAACTGATTTTTTGAATGCCAACAAGAAGAATAACGCTAATTTCATTTGGAGCAGTATATTGGCTGCCCAGAATCTAATTAAGAAGAATGTTAGATGGCGAGTGGGAGATGGTTCATCTATCAATATTTGGGCAGATGCTTGGCTCCCTGATGAAGCTAACCCTCGAATTTCCTCTCCCCCAATTTATGGGTTGTTTCATGCGTCGGTACAGTCTTTGATGATCCCATATGAACAGTGTTGGGATATTGATTTAATCAATGATCTTTTCATTCCTCAAGATTGTGCTCTAATTCTACAGTTACGACGTCCTGCTCTACGTTCCTGTGATAATTGTTTTTAGTGCAAGGACACAAGTGGAGTGTATTCAGTCCGTAGTGCCTATCGAACTCTCATCGCTCATTTGAATTTTATTAATCCTGCTCATTTCTTTCAAATTTGAAAGAAATTATGGTTGCTAAAGATCCCTCATAAAGTGAGGAATTTAATTTGGCGCATTTGTCAAGTTTGCCTTCCAACCAAATAGAATCTAAGACAAAGACGGGGTGATGTAGATTCCTCTTGCTCAGTTTGTGCTCAGTCCATGAAGACGGCTTCACATCTATTTCTTCATTGCCCAGTTGTTGTTGAGTGTTGGAGACTTTTAGCTTTACTGCTTCCCTCTCTCAATGGTGCTGATATTATCCAATAGATTGAAGCTCTTATTATCGACAACAACAATGAGGCCATCCAATTATCTTGTGTGCTTTTATGGTCTCTGTGGAATAATCGAAATGATGTGCTTTGGAAAAACTTGCGTAAACGGCCTTCGGCGATTGTCAACCTGGCTAGTTCCTTTCTTGCTCAATGGCAACATGCCCAAATCCTCATAAATGTTGACCTACTCTCTGATCAAAATTCCAGCGTTGTGAGCTGGTGCAAACCTGCATGCGGTTGGCTAAAATGTAATGTAGATGGAGCTGTGACTCATCGAAAAGTAAGTTGGGTTTTGGCATGGTTCTTCGCAACTCTGAGGGGACGATGATAGCAGCTCGGTGTGATTTAATTTCGGGTCTTGCAGATTCTGTTTTGGCCGATGCATTCAACTTTAGGGAGACTTTAAATTGGCTTAAAAGACTTGGTGCTTCACAAGTAATTGTTAAATCCGACTCTTCTATGTTAATCCAAGCTATTCAGGCTTCGTCTTCCTCTCCGAATTATGTTGATTTGGTGGTGCATGCATGTAAGAATTTGGTTGTTTTTATAGTCGATTGTCGCATCTATTTTGTTAGGAGGTCAACAAATTTTGTTACACATCTCTTAGCTCGTGCTTCGGATTCTATTTCTGATGTCCAGGAATGGGGCTCTATTCCCCCTCCTTTTATTTGTAATGCTTTAAACTTTGATCTCCAATAATGAAATTCAATTTTTCCTCAAAAAAATAAATAAATCTTATTTCATATTATTAAAATACCTTAAAATACAGTTTTCAAAGAATACCGTCCATCACAAAATTTTCTTGTTTTTAAGTCCTTTGATTTTAGGAAAATAAATATCGAAACCACCAAAATAATATTTAATACTATATTTAAAATTCATAAGTGAGGGTAATTGTCTTGATATCTATAAAATAAAATAATAATAATAAGTGGGTCCTTTAGTTATTCTTTTTTTTTATTAAATCCTTTAGTTATTCTTTATTTATATACGTCATTATTTTATATTAATATAAATTTATTACTATTAACAACTCTCAAAATATAAAAAATAAATAATATAAAATTATAAATGATAAAATAAAATAATAATGATATGTGGGTCTATTCTTTATTTTAATCAATGCCATGCTATTCACACATAACATAAAGAGTAATTCTAGGGGGATATTTTTTTGTAGACATTCTAGCGATATTTTTTTTTTTTGACTTTTTTTTTGTAGTGCCTCTTAAAAAATATATAGTATTTATTTCAACTGAAATTTTTATAAAATGCAGTGTTTTAGGTGTAAATTGGATACATACAAAAAACAGGGTTGTACAGACTGTACAAACCTTATTTTTTGTATGTATCCAAATTATACTTAAAACACTATTTTTTATAAAAAATTCAGTTAAAATAAATATTATACATTTTTTAAAAGGTACTATAAAAAAAAAATCAAAAAAAAAAAAATCCCTAAAATGTCCCCAAAAAAATGTCTCCCTAAAATTTGTGTAACATAAATTTGTTAAATATAGTAACACTAACAAAATAGTCCTATAATAAAATTTAAAATATAAAATAACAAGGTCAGCGGTCACACTCACGTACATTGTGTGTTACTCTCCATAAAGCGCGTGGGAAACTCACTTAAAAGAACCGTCAAACAGTAATGTCTCCTTCTACATCTACTCCTCGTTTTCTAGTCCTGGACTGCCCTTACAGGGAGATCGAGATCTGTGAGCCCTAATTCTCCCCCTCCTCTCTCTTTATATAATCCATATTCACATAATATGTGTGTGTTTTATGCCTGTGTGAGTGAAAATGGAGCAGAAGATATGTTCGTTGTTTATGGTGGCATTACTAGTGATGACCAGTGCATCGCAAGTGAGATCGAGTGCCTCAAATCATAGATACAAACCACGGGATCCGGTACCTCTTTACGTCAACAAAGTTGGGCCTTTTCAAAACCCAAGGTAAATGCTACAGATCTTTATTTCTTTCTTCGTCTGTTTTGTTAGCTGATTAGTCTCCCTGTATGTGCATTTTAATAATCTGATGAAATCATAGGGATTTTGATTTCGTAATGTTTAATTGTGTTTTTCGGTTCAGGTGTATCGATCTGTTCGGAGGTCGGTGTTTTTTTGAATGCCAAAGTTGGATCTTAGTAAAAAAAATTAAGATTCTTGCTAATTTAATGCTTATTGAGCCCTTTGTATATTGTAGAAATTTGGTCTGTAAACGGTGTCATTTCTAACTCAAATATGATTTCAGCTGTATGTATGATCAGTTTGCTTTATATTATGAGAAGAAAAGAGAGAAAAGAAGAACACAATTTTATGAGAAGAACAGAGAGAAAAGAAGAGTAGAGATAGAAAAAGAAAACTGTTATTACTTCAATAAATCTCCCAGTTACAACATTATTCTCCTCTTATAACACTGTCAACTAACTCACTGTTGATTTACAAGAATATCCCTGCTTGAGTTTGTCTAATGTCACATATACTCCTTGCTCACACTTACTGTTACAACATTGCCTCCCTCTTATGAGATCCTTTTCCCCAAGGATCAAAAATGTAATTACAACATAAGTACATTCAACAACCAACTGAACCGAAACTAAGAAAGAACTATATTGCAGCTACATTTAATGTCAACAACAAGTAAACTGAAAGGAAAATTGAAACCTTAAAACTGGAAAGTTTAAAACCGGAAAGTTGGAAACTTCTTTTCAATCTCAGTCGCATCCTCCCATGTAGAATTTCCGGAGCTGAAGCTTTGTTACCTCTCTTAACCATTCTCTTTCTAGGATTTTCTCAGGTTCCATCCTCAATTGCCCTTCCTCCCCAACTGGTGGTAAAATAGTTTGAGGAACTATGGTGTTTCCCAATTTCTTTTTCAATACGGAAACATGGAACACATGGTTAATTTTGGAAGTAGGAGGTAGCTCTAGTTTATAGGCTACTGAACCAATTTCTTCAACAATTGGAAAAGGTCAGTAAAATCTGGGTGCAAGCTTCTGTGACTTCCTCATTACTACTGAAGATTGTCTGTAGGGTTGTAGCCTCACATATACCCAGTCTCCCACTTGAAAAACTCTTTCTGACCTCTTTTTATATGCATTCTGTTTCATCATGTGCTGAGCAATATGCAGATTTTCTTTGAGTAATATATCCTCATGAGTTTTTAAGAAAGCATCTACTGCTGCAACCTTAGAAGTTTGACTATGGTATCTAGGAAGCTGAGGAGTTGACCATAGAGTGCTTGGAATGGTGTCAGCTTGATAACAGAGTGATAGCTAGTGTTATACCAGAATTCGGCAGCCGAAGCCATTTAATCCATTGGTTGGGCTTTTGTCCAACCATACACCGAAGATACTGCTCCAAGCATATATTCAATCTCTCACTTTGTATATCACTTTGAGGGTGATAAGATGTGTTGTAACACAACTTTGTTCCCAACATTTTAAATAGCTCTTTCCAAAAATTACTCAAGAAAATTGTCTCTATCGGTCACAATAGAAGTTGGGCACCCATGAAGTTTGTACACATGTTTAAAAAACTCGTGTGTCACTGTTTGAGCTGAATAAGGGTGTGTGAGGGAAATGAAATGACAAGATTTTGATGATCTATCAATAACCACCAAAATATTGTCCTTACCCTCTGATTTAGGCAACCCATCAATGAAATCCATAGCTATATCTGTCCATACCTGAGTTGGAATTTGCAAAAGTTGTTACAACCCTGGGGAAGCAACTGATTCACTCTTCATTTGTTGACAAATATGACATTATACTCCTTGACTTGTGCCGTCATATTTGGCCAATAAAACAATTGCTGCAATTTCTCAAGAGTTACATTGATTTCTGAATGTCCTCCATTGGCTGAAGTATGAACCTCAGTAATTAGTCTTTTCTGTAATTCACCATTTTCTCCCACATAAAGAACCCCATTACACCTCAATACCTCCTGATTATAACTGTTGATCTTGTTTCCTGGATCCAATAAACATTGTGCTATCAACTGTTGAGCTTTAACATCTCCATCATAACTGTTTGACAGGTCCACCATCCATGTAGGAATAGTAACTGAAATCATAGACTAATTTGCATCATCCATACCAACTCTTGAAAATGCATCTGCTGCAATGTTTTCCTTGCCCCTTTTATATTCAATAACATAGTCCAATCCCAAGAGTTTGCATAACCATTTTTGTTGAATCAGGGTAGTAATCTTTTGTTCCAAGTATTTTAAGGACTGATGGTCCGTTCTGATAATAAACTGCCCGGATGACAAATAAGGTCTCCATTTGTCCACTGCTATCTCAATTACTAGGAGTTCTTTCTCATAAGTAGACAAACCCAGAGCTCTTGGATCCAATGCTTTATTCAGGAATGCTATTGGTCATTTTGCATAAGAACTGCTCCTACTCCCTTGTTACTGGCATCTGTTTCCAACACAAAAGGTTTGGTGAAATCAGGTAATGTTAAAACTGGTGTACTAGACAATGCGAACTTTAACCGTAGAAATGTTTCTTCAGCTGCATCACTCTATTGAAATTTATCCTTTTGTAACAGAGTTGTCAATGGTTTGCTAACTTCCCCATAAGACTTAACAATTTTTCTGTAATAACCTGCCAATTCCAAAAATCTCCTGAATTCTTTTATTGTTTTCAGTGTAGGCCAATTAACCACAGCAACTATTTTGGTTAGATCCACTGTTATCCCTCCTCTGGTTACAATGTGTCCTAAGTATTCAATCTTTTCCTGAGCAAAAGAACATTTTGATATTTTTGCAAAGAGTTGATTATCTCTAAGAATCATGAATACTTGTTTAAAATGACATAAATGAGATTGGAAATTCTTACTATAGACCAAAATATCGTCAAAGAAAACCAAAACAGATTTCCTCAAGTATTCAGCAAAAATGGTATTCATCAAGGCTTAGAATGTTATTGGGGCATTAGTTAGCCCAAAGGGCATGACTAGAAATTCGTAGTGTCCACTATGAGTTTTGAAAGCTGTTTTCTGCACGTCATCCTCATTCCTTCAAGTCAATTTTAGAAAAATACATAGCCCCATTGAGCTCATCTAAAAGTTCTTCCACCATAGGTATAGGGAATTTATCTTTTATGGTGATGTTGTTAAGGGCCCTGTAATCTATACAAAACCTCCAACTTCCATGTTTTTTTCTTAACCAATAAGACAGGTGAAGCAAAAGAGCTGGTATTGTGCTGTATGATTCCACTATCCAACATCTCTTTAATGATTTTCTCAATTTCATTCTTTTGTGCAAATGGGTATCTATAGGGCCTAGTATTTACTGATTGAGCTCCTTTCTTAAACTTAATATTGTGGTCACAAGATCTGTGTTGTGTGGAGGTAACTGCTTGGACTCTTGAAACACCACAAAAAACTCTTCAAGTAAAGGCTTGAGTTGGTTTTGTACTCCTGTAGCTAATTGTGCACTATTGTCTTGGACTTCCACTGGTGTTGTTAGTGAAAACAATTGCCCAATCAAACCCAAATACTTATTCTTAACAAGTCTTTTAATTCCCTTCAACGTGATACACTGCAACATTGCTTGTTCAATAGTTCCCCTTATTGTAACTTGTTTCCCTTTCCTCTGAAAAGTCAGTTTTAGTTTATGAAAATCAAAGGTAACTGGATTGTATTTTCTCATCCAGTCCACTCCCAAAACCTCATCATAACCCCCAAGTGGTAACACCCTAACTTCATGTACATACTCTTGCCCCTGTAACAAATAACTTAGTTGTTGGCTCCAAAGTACACCCTAGAATTTCCGCAACTTTTGAATCAAGAAAACTGTGAGTGCTTCCACTGTCAATCAAAATTGTCAATGGTTTTTTTTACCATTCCTTTGACTCTTAAAGTAGTGGTTCACTTCCCCATTTAAGGCCCTTTTAGAAATCTCCATGTCACTAGGAATTTCCTCTGAATAATCTAATTCCTCAATTTCATCAATGACTTGAATTTCCTCCTGTTACTCCTCCTCTCAGTCAAGTTTTAACATGTAAATTTGTTGTTTCTTGCGTTGATGGCCAGCAGTAAACTTTTCATCACAGTTATAACATAACCCCTTCTCTCTTCTCTATTGCATCTTTGCAGGTGACAACCTTTTAATGATATATGAGTTTGATTTAGTTGAACTGGTTGAAGGATATGAGCTAGAATTTGTGGTAGGTCTAATATACTTGGTACTGGAATTATTGGAACTGGAAAATTGTGATTTGGTATAATTGGAACTGGAGTTATATGGTTTTGGTTGTTGATTCTGGGATTTGAAAGGAATCAATGAAGAATTTGGTTTGGACAATAATGGGGGTGGGCAAAAAAGAAATATTATTGTGATTTGGAGTATCAAGTTCTGCTAGTGCAGATTTTTGATATTTTGCCAGACTTGTAGCTTCAGACAAAGTAAGAGGTTTCAACAATTTAAGCACGTCTGATCTTCTGCAATCCACTAATAAAATTTAAAACAAAAAATTCGTCAATATAATACTTACTTTTGGACTTCAAAACAAACTTCAACCGTTCAAACTCCTCTTGATATTCACTCACAGTACCAAATTGTTTCAAAATTTTAAATTCCTCAAATGGATCCTTAGCATTAGGTGATTCATACCTAATCAATATTTCTTCCACAAATCTTGGCCATCCAATAATTCCCACCTCATCTTGGAATTCTTGAAATTAAGAATCTGCTTTACCCTCCAAATAAATCTGGGCTAGGGCTACTTTACTTTCATCATTGATGGGATTGAAATTAAAGAACTTGTTACACTTCCTTATCCAAGCCCTAGGTTCAGTACCATCAAATTTAGGAAATTCAATTTTTAGGAAGATCAAAGAGCTTTGTACCGGATTCAGCCCTATAATTTCTCGTTGGAATTGCTTTGTCTTCTTCCTCCGAATCAGAACCCATGAAGTCCTTCCCATGTCCTTCCTTAGCAACATTGTTGATGGCAACCATGATTGGTTGGAAATTTCCCCTTTTAAGTTCATCCACACTAAGTCCCATAGCTTTCAATTTATCATCAAATCCCACCAATTGTTCCCTATAGCTGTAACAGTGGCTTCCAAATTGTCATGTCCTCGAGTCAAATCCTACAACTTTTCATCGACAATTTTGTGAGATTTTTCCATTTGTGCGTAACGAGTTCCCTCCGCTATTAATGGCCTCCAGGAAGGTACCGCTCTGATACCAAATATTATGAGAAGAACAGAGAGAGAAAAGAACAAATATTATGAGAAGAACAAAGAGAAAAGAAGAATCTAGAGATAGAAAAGGAAAATTGTTATTACTTAAATAAATCTCTCACTTACACCGTTATTCTCCTCTTATAACACTGGCAACTAACTCACTGTTGATTTACAAGAATATTCCTGAATGAGTTTGTCTAATGTCACATACCCCTTACTCACACTTACTGTTAGTACACTTTATGCATGGCTGTTGCAAAGTGAATTCTTAATTGTATGATCAGTTTGCTTTATAGAGAACATAGAGACGTGAAGTAAAGGAAAAGTGTACTTTAGGATAATGTATGTGATTTAAGATTACCAACAGAGCATGTGGTATTTTTTATTGAAATTATTATGAAATTAGCGATGGAGCAATGAGGATCATTAAAAGCCAAGTTTCCATCTTTTAAGTGAATATTCATTAGAGGAGTGGAGCTGAAGTAGAATCTAAGAAAAAGAAGAGTTAAACATTAATTTAACTTATTTTCCTTTGAACTTCCAATAATTGTGAATGTTGTTCCGAGATGAGTCATAAGAGAAATAATATTTCATACTTACCAAAAGAAAACCACCAAAATAGTTTTTGACCTGGGCACTCACCATGTCAAAATAAAAAACATGAAAGGATAATAAAAAGATTTATGTAATAAATGATTATATACAAGCGTGTTTAATGTTTTTGCTTACTTTTACATTACTTGCCATTGTATTGGTACTGTTTGATCAAGTAAAAAAATGCTCTGGGCAGTTCTAGCTGTTTTTGGGCCACGGGAGGGGTGGGCTTAGGCGTGGTAACTTGTCGGAGATTATGTCGGGTCAGATGTTGCCCAGCATTTCTACCTGATGTATATGTATATCTACCTACTAATGTTGTGTTGGTCTGATAAACCTCCTTTTCTCTGTGGCTATCCATTATCTAGCATACATAGTCTGAATACATTACACTAATTCCATTCTGAATTCCGAAATATAAGTCACTGGCTTTTGTAAAATACAATGGCAAGTTATCTTATATTTGGAAATGAAGGGAGTAATACTTTTTTCTTTTCTTTTGAAAGTGTGTGATACATTATATGTCAGAAGGAATATGAAATGCCTTACGATCCACTTCTGCTAATTGCTGTCTTTTCCAATTGCAGTGAGACATACCGTTATTTTGATCTTCCGTTCTGTATGCCAGGTCAATCATCCCCGTCTAAACTTTTCTTTTCCTTGTTTCCTATTTTCTCATGCCCCTCTAATAGCTGATTTAGTGTATAACTGTCTTCATTATGATGGTTCATCAGGTTCAACTCATTTGCTTGATAAACCAGAAGCTCTGGGTGAAGTATTGAATGGAGATCGATTAGTTAGTGCCCCATACCAGCTCGACTTTTTACTTGACAAAGACTCAGAAATTGTTTGCAAGAAGAGGCTGACAAAGGAAGAAGTTTCTAAATTCCGAAGTGCTGTTGCAAAGGACTACTATTTTCAGATGTACTATGATGACTTGCCCCTCTGGGGTTTCCTGGGGAAAGCTGAGAAGGACACTAAAGCTGATCCCAGCGAGAACAAATATTATCTATTTAAGCATCTTCATTTTGAGGTACTTTACAATAAGGATCGAGTCATTGAGGTTAATGTACGAACTGACCCTAGTGCTCTTGTGGACCTTACGGAAGACAAGGAAGTTGATGCAGTCTTTATGTACACTGTCAAATGGAAAGAGACAAACACTCCTTTTGACAAAAGAATGGATAAGTACTCACAGTCGTCTAATATGCCACATCACTTGGAAATACATTGGTTCTCAATCATTAATTCCTGTGTGACAGTTCTCCTCTTAACTGGCTTTCTTGCGACGATTCTTATGCGAGTTCTTAAAAACGACTTTGTCAAGTAAGATTCACTTTTCATTTTTTTATTTTGTAGTTCTGCATTTATTCTTACTTGCATGTCCCTTTGAAACTCTTCTGCCAGATGCTTAGTGATATTTTTGTCATTTGTCAAAGGTATGCTCATGATGAAGAGACAGCTGAGGACCAAGAAGAAACTGGATGGAAGTACATCCATGGGGATGTTTTCCGGTACCCGAAGTACAAATCTGTGTTTGCTGCAGCTCTTGGTTCTGGCACCCAGCTATTTGCTATGTAAAAAGACTCTATAAGTTGTTTTCTTTAATTGCGTTTAGTTCATTCGACTGAGATGCTTATCATCATTTCTTTGTTATGTGTTTCAGTGCAATTTTAGTTTTCATGCTTGCACTGGTTGGTGTATTCTATCCATACAATCGAGGAGCTTTGTTTACTGCGCTGGTTATCATATATGCGCTTACATCTGGGTTTGCGGGCTATACTGCAGCCTCTTTCTATTGCCAACTGGAAGGAACAAACTGGGTATGTTCTATCAGATTAACTTATTTGCATTTTCTTATCATCTAACTTATTTGCATTTTTTATCACCTAACTTATTTGCATTTTTTATCAGCTAACTTATTTGCATTTATGGAGTTGTTGCTGAGGGATTTACTTTATACGCAAAAAATTTATTTTATAGGTTCTTATATTGGTCGCATCTGTGGTATCACGATTATACTTTGTTACATAATGTGTATCCTGTACAATATATTGCTGAAGTAATTTTATTGTCTTCGAGGTTGGTTTTTAATGATTTTGTGAGATGGATGATAAACAATTACTCCCTCTGTTCCGAATAAGTCTCTTTTGGTAGTTTCACTGGAATTTAGGAAACACAAAGCTTCGTTGACTTGCACAAAGTGTTGTACTTTTCTTACATAATGGGTCCAAAATAATTGTCTACAGTAGACAATTATTTTGGAACAAAAAACCTCCAAAAAGAAAGAAAGAGTAAATTTACTTATCTTTTTGTTGAGGTTCACTTTAGATTATTAAGATCTTGTATACATTGTTGAAGAAGAAATCCAATTGCTTTGTGTGCTTGCAGTTCAGAACAAATAATTGTTTGACTTTTGATTCTTTGTACTTGAAGAGTAGATGAAGTGAAATTTCTTTAGTTTTTATTTTCATAAAAACATCATTTGGTAGCAAGGAAGAAGATTTGCATATAGAACATTTTATGAAAGTAATCCTAATACTTCACTTCAGAATATGGTTTCCATATGTCCATCATTATCTCTTTGGGTGTGCGGGTCCCAAGTTACTGCAGTAATTTCACTTCCCAAATATTAGGAAAATATACATTGCCAAGTAACTGGTCTGATCAATACTTCTGAACCTACAGGTAAGGAATCTGTTGTTGACTGGAAGTCTCTTTTGTGGACCTCTGTTTCTCACATTCTGCTTTCTTAATACCGTTGCAATTGCTTACAATGCCACTGCGGCACTGCCATTTGGTACAATTGTGGTGATAGCTCTTATATGGGCCCTAGTGACATCACCTTTGCTAGTTTTGGGTGGGATTGCTGGAAAGAATAGCAAGGCAGAGTTTCAAGCTCCTGTTCGAACCACAAAGTATCCCAGGGAGATTCCTTCATTGCCTTGGTATCGTGGAACTCTTCCTCAGATGGCAATGGCTGGGTTTCTGCCTTTTAGTGCCATCTATATTGAGCTTTACTATATATTTGCCAGTGTGTGGGGTCACAGGATTTACACCATTTACAGCATCTTATTCATTGTCTTCATAATTCTTCTGATTGTAACGGCTTTTATTACCGTGGCACTGACATATTTTCAACTTGCTGCTGAGGATCATGAATGGTGGTGGAGGTATGTACCAACTAATAGATTTTATTTTCTGAATATCTTGTTATATGCTTTTATCTTGGTACTTGCTTTTGACTAGTGCTGTTTTTATTCATCTGATATACTCCATGAGGGTTGAATATTTTCTGAGTAATTTTCGGTTATGATAGGATTTAGACTTGGTGCCAGGGGGAAGAAACTTTGAGCTGTAAAAAGGATATCCTGATATAGATAATATAAAATAATCATTTCAGTTGCATACATCAACATAGATAATTAGTAGTAAAGAAAAGAAACAAATGTGTGAGAATGTTCCTGAGATCCTTGTAATTGTTTATAGCCAAAAAGACTTCCACTTATATGAACCTTAGTAGCACAGAAATGGGAAAAAATGAAATGGAAGCATGGAACCGTCTTTCAAAATATGTAGGATATGAAACACCTTAAGATAAATAATATATTATGTAATCACAAGAAATTACATTTATTTCAATCCAACAAAGGTTAATAATGGAATTACTAGGTTCGATTAATCCCGTCTAAACGTTAGGCGGTCCTCTACCACCTCGATTTGGTTGTGCTCGTAGTTTCCTGCCTAGGCAGAATCAGACCTCTATTTTGAAACTCTCCAATACTTAATGAATTTGTTAAGCCTTGAAAAGATTTTTTTTTATAATGTTTCATGTAATATTTAAAAAAAATTATATCTACTTTATGCTTTGTATAGTATAATATATATGTACAGTAGGAAAAATAAATAAATGAGACCGCTTAAGGAAACCCCTAGTCCGCCTAGGAAAATGCCTAGACGCCTAACGATTTTTAGAATACTCATTATTTATCATTTATCACCGCTAATTTTATCCACTCTCTCCATATATCTATTTAAATATTTATCCTACTACTTTTTGGTTACATCATCCTGGCTGAGAAACCTAAAATTTTCCACCACGTTTCGAAGTTAATTTTTCTTAATAAAAAAAATAAATAAGAAACTCCAAATCATGTTTCAGAGAAGTTTCCCTAAAGTTCCGAGTGTCACAGTATCCAAAACGTTTCTGAATGGATATGTGGCATAGGGAGAGTTTTTGTGTTTCAAAGGTACTCGAGGAAAGGAACCATAAGAGCTCTTTTTTGTTGTCTTTTCAACGTGAGTGAACAAATTGTAGTGTAGTATATGTATTGAGGATATTTACAAAATTTGAGAAATATTATGTGGGGGCAAGTTTGTTAATTTTTGAGGCCCTCCTAGCAAATAATTATATAAATTTTTTTGAAGAGAATGGTAATCTTAGGCAACTGCTCTCTCTACTCTGAGATAATGTCCTAGCGTGTATTCTTTATATAATTTTTTTTGGTTATTTAAAAATATAAGGCCTATCCCTAGCCATATCGATTTAATAGTTATTGTGATACCCTAGTCCCACAGAACTTGTTAGTTGGTTTGATATGTGTATAAGGCCTCCACTCTCTACCTTTTAGAGTACCATTAACTTGTCATGACTTTTGAGTGAGAGTGTGGAACCCAACTGGTACTCTTGGAAAGTGGATTAGGCCTTATTCTATGCTCGGTTTAGACATGGCTCGTAACAGACAATTTTATCATTTAGGAAAGACCAAGTGAACACTAGCTGTTATTTGGTTGAGCATTGGCTTTCAAAATTTGAAGAAGATGAAAATTAATTGTGGCTGAATCACCACCTTGGAATATTTTGTTTTGTCATCGATCCACCTTATTATTGGTCTGTTGCTTAGTCTATACAGACATGGTCTTTGGTTCAAATTGTGGTATGTGATGGGAAGAGAGGTATAATCAATTCATTCAGTGTATATCAGCAAGCTAGAGAATTCTCCATTTTGGTTATACGTGGTATCAGTGTTTCTTTTCAAGAACTAACATCTTAAAAAGCTGGTGAAATCTTTCTCAAGAAAGGCCCACAAGCTTTGGATATTTGTTAGTTTCTTTCCCAGGTCTTTCTTTTTTAGAGCTAAAGTTTGTCTCTTCAACTAGCCAAATATTTAGACTCAGTTCAGTCTACACTCTGGATTCAGTATTCTTGTAACTGTTGATCCAAATATTAACAGCGTTTTAGAAAATTTTAAATGGTTAACAAAGGATAATCTTGTATCACTTGATTGTCTATTTGTCTTGATTTACCAGTTTCTATAACTATACTTCTTTCTGAATGTGTTTATCCGTGCGTTCTTGAATTTTAGAGGAAGTCAAACTCATTATTAATATACATTGTGATTTTTTGCATTTAGATTATTTCATGACACTACTTGTTCACTCAATCTAGAAAAGGGAATTCCTGTTTTAATTTCATAGCTTGTTTAAGCTCCGACTTTTTTGGTATGTACTTATTGTCCAGGTCTTTCCTTTGTGGTGGATCAACTGGGTTGTTCATTTACGGCTATTGCTTGTATTACTACTATGCACGATCAGATATGAATGGTTTCATGCAAACCTCCTTCTTCTTTGGGTACATGGCTTGCATTTGCTATGGATTCTTTCTCATGCTTGGGACTGTTGGTTTCCGCGCATCACTGTTTTTTGTTCGCCACATATATCGGTCGATCAAGTGCGAGTAGCGAGTCTTTAAGCTCAAGACTATGCTATACAAATGTCGAGTGCCAATCTCGGAGCAAAGAAGACCATTTAGGACAATAGGACTTGTCAGCACGAACACTTGTAATATTTTACAGTTGCATGCGTCATGTGGAAAAGGTTATCCTTGTTTTGTGTTACAGCTCAAAATTTTATGTTATATTAGTTATAGTTTCTTCTTAAGAACATGATCTATGTTACTCGATGCTCTAAAATTATACTCCATATATTCCAAATTGTAAGATTAGTATCGACTTTAATTTGAAATATTTTTAAACTCAATAACTTTGAAACAATAATAAGAATATTATTAATGTATTTATGCTGATTATGAATTTGAAAATGTCACTGTTTTGAAAAAAAGGGTAGTAGTATATTAGGATGGTTGCATTACATGGCCTGTTGATCGGTATATTATAAGAATAGCCCGAACTGTATTGAATCGGTTATTGAAAGTATTCAACTTTGTATCAAATTGGTTATCGAAAGTATTCACCTTTGTATAGATATTGGTATCGATTGGATCGGATCGGTATTCTAAATTGGTTAGTCGGTTCGGTACCGGTTTTAAGTAGAAATATACCTTTTATTATTTTTTTGGTCTAAATATTATAGGATAAATTCATACCATTATTTCTTTCCGTTAATTATTATTTTCTTATTCAAACACAACAGACCTATTTTTTTATCTCTGTTCCTGTTTCTCTCTCTTTTTTCTTCATCCTCTTTTTTTCTACTATAAACCTTGACAGTAAACTCGTGGATGGATTGACTGGCCATTGATTGTTCTGAAAACCCCAAAACTGAGTCCTTGAAATTAGGTGAAGAATCTAAGAAATTTGATGAGAAATCGAAAAGGGTCGGCTTCAAAATGGTGAACAAGTGCTTTGGCGATAAAAAGATGTGGGTTTTCTTTGGGTATGAATTCAAGTTTAAGAACAGAGTATGATTGGAATAAGAGCAGCATGCATGAAGTATACTCCTATATAGATATATGTATCAATGTATGTATGTTAGCCGTGACGCAGGAGGTACAGATGTAAATATCCAACTGCACACATGTTAGGTGGAGATTGTTGTTGGTTCCACAATTGGATTTTGCGGAGCTGCATTTGAAAGTGTAGGCGGTGGTGGCGATGGTGGTAGTGGCATATTAGTCCCAATGCTCCTTGATTATTGAATTTGATTCAAATAGAAGAGATTAGTAACCAAACATTCATATCAAGGTAACCAAACCTTCATATCAAGGTTATCAATCCACCTCCACACCTGCAGTTTTTTCATAATGCAGTTGGTAATCAAACCTTCATACCAAGGTAACTAAACTGTCATACCAAGGTAACCAATCCACCTCCACACTTTCAGTTTTTTCATAGTGCAGTTGGTAACCAAACATTCACACTAAGGTAACCAAGCCTTCATACCAAGGTAACCAATTCACATCCACATCTGCAATTTTTTCATAGTGCAGTTGGTAGCCAAACATTCATACCAAGGTAACCAATTCAGTGTTATTAGGTTACCAATTTATTTTGAATGTGATGCAGTTGGTAGCCAAACCTTTATGTAGTGGGTAGCTAAACATTCATACCAAGGTAACCAATTCAGTTTTATTAAGTTACCAATTTATTTTGAATGTGATGCAGTTGGTAGCCAAACCTTCATGCAGTTGGTTGCCAAACTTTCAGACCAAGGTAACCAATTCATACTGCAGGTGTGGAGATAGATTGACTACCTTGGTATAAAGGTTTGGTTACCTTGGTATGAAAGTTTGGTTATCAACATTACATTACCATCACTCTCTTATCTCTCTCTTTCCTATGCAGGAAACAAAATTTGTGCAGTCTTTATGTATTAATTGGTTACATGTAATAATGATAAATATATGTCTTCTTATGATAATTAGAAAAAGATATTGGATTCTTCACTATTTTGGAATATTTTTTTAGATTGGTCTATGATCTTTTCTGTTATACTCGTATTTTACTTCTGTTTTGTTGTTTCATCCTCTATTACAGGTATGCGTGAATACTCTTCTCAAATCGATGAAAGAAATGCTCATCAACGAATACATTATGATGATCAATATGGCGTAAAACACATTTCTGTAAAGAATGGTCTAAAGTTCAGTTAGAATTTCATTATTCATCATCATGATCATTCTCTTGATCAAATAAGTGCTATGTAAAGGAGATGAAGATTTGAATTTGAATATTTGAATTTGAATTATTTTGAATTTGTTTTTGTGGTTAGATCCCAGATATTTAAATTTGAATTATTAATTATGGCAGTTATTTCTCCTTGATTTTATGTTTCCTTATTAATGTGAATTGCGTTATTTTTGTAATTATTTTGTGAATGTTTTGTTTTTGTAAATACTTTCTAATTGTTATATATTAGTGTTAAGGACCCGAAATAATGGAGATTTGTCATGTCAGCAATTAAGGAATCCTAATTGCATACTAATTCCCTAAATTAAGAAATTCTAATTGCACTACTATTATAAATAAATATGAGAAAATGTATTATTTTTATAATTATTTTATAGATGCACCATTATTGTAATTATTTCTAAAAATGTACTAAAATATATAATTAATCCATCTAAATAATGTGTTGAATTTCAACCCAAGCTTTTCTCAAGGGGTTTCAAGGCCCGACCACTAAAGGTCCAAAGCTACAAGCAACAAGCAAAAACTAAATGGAAAGGGTAACAGGATCCAATCCACTTCTAACCACCAGAATCTCATTCCTTTTTCTGCCATTCAAACAGTTCACTGCTTTGCTATACGCAGAAAAATAGCACTCTCCCGATTCCCAATCTCACAATCCTTCTCAAGTTTACGAAAACTCAATTACCCAATCATCTCCCAACGAATCACATAGCAACTCACTTTCACGACCAAATCTATCAATTACCCCAAAATCAGAAGCAAGCAATGCATCATTATCAACGCCATTTTAGAACCCAAAAGCAACAACGTCTCTTCTGAAGAATTTGAATCTAAAATCTCGAGTACCCAACAAAAGGAAGATGAATTATCTCAAGTACCTAACAAAAGAAAGATAATGATGAATTAGCTAGATGAGATATGAGTTTTGATTTGGAATAAAGGCTTACGATCAGAAAATAAAATAGTTTATTCAGTTAATCCATAAAACGGTACCGAACTTCCCGATATCGATCCCGAATAACCGGTATATACTTGTTATATGTATCGATGCCGAACTGATTTTATTTTGTCCCGAATTTATCGGTTCAAACCTGTTCGATTAACTAAAAAAACGGAAAAACCTAATTAAAATTTGAATGCCCATCATCATACCCATCACTATAAGTAACAATGGACTGCGGTAGTATTTTTCAAAGTTTTAATAATAATTCTTTTTCTTTTGGTTGAAAATACATTGAGCAGATTTGTTAGCATTATTGATGACATTATTTATTTCACATGAATTTTATATTAGATAAATTTAAGAGTGTAGATGGATTAATAAGTATGGTAGAGCCTCAAGGTTAATCTAAAGGAAGTGGTTCAACATGCTTATTGGGTCAAGATATTCGCTACATTGATAATGAATTGATCTGAGACGGAAAACAGAATTATCACTTTTTTTTTTGTTCAAAATTGATGATAACCATTGGCTTTCAAATATTGGCCGATAGTATAGTAGTATGCATACGTATATCCTTAAACTCAGATATAATCAAATTTAAAATCCACTTTGTCATGATTGCCTAACAATTGCCAATACTTTTTTCTCCCCGGTAATCAAGTAGTTTTACCCTTGCAGGTTAAAGCAGAGATTTCACATCAAATCCAAATGAGAATTAATTTTGTTTTTTGATTTTCCTCTTCCTAAAAAAATCCAAAACAAAGATGTACCAAGCAAAGATTTTTCTATGATTGTCTATCTTTCTTCCGTATAATTTAATGAGAATATAGATAAAAATTTGGCTTTCAAGCTTATTAGATACTGAAATATCTAAGTTCTTGTTTTACATCCAAACCTAATATATAGAGGATATATAATATTAGTTCATGTACTTCAAAAAAATTTTTGGCTGAATGTCTAGTATTGCCACGTCACGTAATTCTATAGATGGTGGTTTTCTTTGCTAGTTGAGCTCTTTTGTTTTCTGAAACCGAAAAAGATGCATGTCAAGAGAATAATTATAAATGTGTGTGCACACGCATATATATATATATGTGTGTGTGTGTGTGATTTAGTGTCAATCCAAAGACGCACGTAAAGGTAAAATAGTACTTCTTTTATCAGCTCATTCAGATTCTTTTATATATTCAAAAATTTGCATTTAGTTTTTTTATCAAATAGCACCAGTACCGGCCCTGGACTAAAGCCCGGAAGCCTAAGATGCCCAGACTTTAGGCCCAAAAATATTTAGGGCCTCAAATATTCTCTTCCTTTTATTACTTAAATAGAATACTTAAATATTAAAGCAAATAATCAATCTGTAATATTCTACATATACTGATTATTGTAATGTTCTACATATTTAAAGCATATAATTTATACAAAACAATTTAATTATTATGTACCTGGGAGTTTATCATCAGATTCAGTTTTTTGGATTTTTTTAATTGTTTGGGAGTAGTGTTAGACTCTTAATAAAGGAGGCCCTATTTGGTAATTACATTTTTGACTTAGTGATAATATGATATCTAAATGATGCTTTGGAAATATTGAAATAGTCGGTTATTATATTTGATATTTTTTCGTATTGATGCTCTTTTGTTCAGAAAAAATTCTTCCTTTTTTATGTGTCTATTCGCAAAAGGCCCATTTTTTTGTTGTCCGCTTTAGGCCCTTCAAAATTCAGGGCCGGCCCTGAATAGCACCTTAGTTTCAAATATGGTGATTCCAAAAATTCCTACTATTGATTTCTGTCTTTCTCAATGAGGGTGTGATTTCTGTCTTTCTCAATGAGGGTGAACTTGGAGATGACAAGAAGAAATTGATTATATATAGATAAAGTTGGCCAAGCATGCTCTTGTGAACCATGGTGTGGCACTAGACCTGTTAAATTAATAACACTCTTGACATCTTCAAGACATTTTTTAACGACTCAACAGAGGAAAAGCTTAAATGTAGACAATTTTTTCCGTGTGCTTATGATAAGATGAACAGTTTTGTTGGCAAGAACGAATGGTTTATGATGTTTCAAGCAAGCTGTATCCTCCCCAATTTCGGTAATATATACTCCCTTCGTTCTAAATTAATTGTTCAATTTTGACTTTTTAAAATCAAATTGACCATTTTTAAAATTAATCTTTTTACTATTTTTGCTAAAATATAGGTGAAGAGATTATAACCAAAAGAAAATATATACAATTTATTACTAACTCCAATTTTTATAATTTTAGAAATATATTTATATATGCTTAATTATTAATTCTAAAAATAGTCAATTTGACTTAAAAAAAAATCAAAACTGAACAATTAATTTGGGACAGAGGGAGTATTTTCTACGGGATCTTGATTCCAAAATGGCAGTCTCATTGAACAGTGTTTAGAATACAATTAAACTTGCAACTTGTTTCTGGCCAAATGTGCTCACTTGGTGTCATTATCCAGGTAATATTAGTACGTGAATCATAATGCTAAATATGGTGAATCGTGGGGTAGATCATGATTTATATTAGATTATTGATCCATTATCACAACGTCTGACACAACATACAACAAGATAAGTACGTGAAATATTTGCTCTGATTTAACCTAATCTTAACAATAGTGAATCTTTAGTAGGAGAAAACCAGACGACATAAGTCATTAAGTGGACATTTCAAATTTAGATTATGTATATTATCCATATTGTAATCCTTATATCATGCAATAACTAATACTGGCATGAGTGATTCTACGGCGATCGGATCTAGCGATCGTTTTTTTTACTCTCAAAACAATAAACCCTAAACCCAAAATACTAAACTCTAAACTTTTTTTTACATGTATCCAAATTACAAATAAATACAGTCTGTGCAATCCTCTTTTTTTTTACATGTATCAAAATTATACCATTGAATTCTGTAAAAATTTGAGTTAAAATAAATATTATAAAATTTTTGGGAGTTAAAAAAAAATAGAACCCCAATCGCTAGATCCAGTCACTAGGACCGGTCGCCCTAATTTTTCTACTGACATTGAGCAATAAAAAGTGTATGGCCGCACCTAATCGGGTGCTGAAGAATGAAGGAAGCAATCGGTATTCCATTGCCTTCTCTTACGATTTTGGTGGCGACAAATGGGTTGAAACATTGTCTGATGAGTGCATATTATTCATTTTTTTTGATTCCTTTATGTTTAGTTTTATTGCATGTTACATGTGTATATGAACTTATTAAGGTGTTTAATGATTTCAAGAAGAATTGGAGCTGAAATGAGAAAAAATAGAAAATTACAGGATTTTTAGCATTAAGTTGGATGCATGGTCTTGGCTTTGGACTTGAATTTTATTGTAGAGTTTTTCCTTAACTTTTTGGAACATCTTGAATCGTCTCAATTGGAGTTCATATGAAAAAGTTATGATCTTTTTACTAAACGGACGTTGAACCTCAAAGTTTGGAAGTTGGAATTTACACAGCAGTCACTTGGAGCCCTATTTCGACCTTAATCCAGCCCGAATCTGTCAACTCTCAAAGAATGAAAGTTGTATATCTCGTCGATATCTTCGTTTTGATAGGTAGCAGGCCCCGTAACTCCTCCCGGATCAAAAATTATTCTCGTTTTACCAAAGGACGTTGCAGAAGAAAATAGGGGCGAATTTGTGCGGGAAATATGGAAAATCTTGGAAATCTTAGATTTTTGGAAAGTTTCTAAAAGCAAATTTTGGTAGATTTCTACATGGAATTGGATTGATATTTCTATTAGCTTTTGGATTTCCTTCAGACTAAGATTTATTTTTAAATTGAATTCTATTTCTTTATGGAAACTAATTATGATTTGTAATTCCTTTTAGGATTTGGATTTCTACTTCCTGTAGGATTTAGGACTTTGTCTAGCACTATAAATAGAGGATGAAAGTCAGGGTTTTAGGCATTTAACTATCAACTATCATCTATTGGAGTGTAGACTCAAGAGCATGTCAGGCTAGTTCTTTTTATTCAGTTCTGAAGGGAGGTGAATCCTTGTTACAAGTAATTGATTAATTGAGTATTATTATTTATTCCTTCTTGTGTGAAATTTCTTCTGATAATCTGTTTTCATTGATTGCATGCTAATTGATCTAATTGATTTAATATGGCCAATTGAATTAGTTTGATCATTATCATCTGCTAGATTAAGATTGGTATTACGTGTAATTGATATCTTTCTTCATCACAAGTAGTAACTTGGTAATAATAATTGTAGACAAGCTTTTGTTTATTGCTAAGATTATCAGAAAACAAGTTAAACAAATCGAGCTTATGTGTTTGTTGCTTGGATTAGCCTAATTCTCTATTTCTTAATGTTTTTATCATATTAAATCTAGAGTGCTTATTCTAGGTTGTATGCTAGTTAGAATCTGGTGGAGAGCTTGTTTCATACAGTGATAATCTAAGGAGAATTTCGGAAGACAGAGCTTATTGTTATCTAGGGCTAATAGTTTCATTGAAAGGAAAATAATAATAACTTGATTAATTGATTGTTGTACTTGGTGTGGCTGGCTGCAGAATGAAGTTTTTACATTTTTGGTTAACTTCATCATTAATTCTTATTTTCTTAGTTTCAAAACAATTTTCAAAAAATCACCAATCTTTATTTTCTATCAAAATAATAGAATAAATATAAAACTAATCACTCTCTGTGGGATCGATTGCCTCAACTAACAAAGGAGATCGGAGAAGTTCCTAAATACAAAGGGTTTTATTTTAAGAAATATTTACAAGCAAGGCTCAAAAAAGAGAGATCCCCCACCCCCTATTTTGGATCCATATTATTAATTATAAATATGAGTTAAAAATAGTTTAACTAATTTTGACTCATATTCTATAATACTGCTGGACCAGTGCTTCTGAAATATAAAAACTTAGACCTATTTGTATAGATACAGCACACTTGTGAATTCAGTATATACTTTCACTATGGACATAGCTTCATTAACATTTTATCTAGGGTAATTAAACTACCTCCCACCAGCACCCCTGTCCCCACCCCTCAGATCTCCCCCAAAAAAATAATATTTATTGATTATGTATAAACCTCCACCCCCCACCCTCCAAAAAAAAAAATATTTACTGATTATGTACACCTTCTAAAAAAAATTAATATTTAGTTAATCTAATATAATATTTAGTATATTATTATCAATGTTTTATTAATCTATTTTAGAGATAATTAATTAAAGGAAGATGATAATTAGAAAGAGAGAAAGTACATAAATCTCAAAAAAAATAAAATATGAGTCGACCTATATTAAATCTATAATTATTTGGGTTCAACCCATACAAATCATATTAAAAATAAATAATATGATTTTAGTTCTTATTTGAACTTATAACTATTTTATGTAAACCAAAACCAAATCAAATTCATATTTTGACAGGTCTACCTCCTATGGCTAGATTCTTTGTCTATTTACTGAAAGATCCAAGTTCTGTATTTGGTTACATCCTTTGGAAGGTTTAAAAGTCTAAACGCAATTAAAATTTTTATTTGTCTAGTAGCAATTTATTAGGTATAGTGTATTGTACAACACACTTGTCCATTGTAGCCACAAAATGCAAGGTTCTAAATAGGCCTGTTCGGGAATGACTTATTTTAAATGGCTTATAAGTTAAAATATAAGTTAACTTACAAGTTATTTTAAGTTGTGACATATAAGTAAAAGCGTTCGGCATCAATTTGACTTATAAGTCAAAAATTAAGTTAAAACAAGTTATGAAGGTGTTCGACTCATAATGACTTATAAGTTGACTTACAAGTTATTTTAAGTTGTGACTTATAAGTAAAAGCGTTCGGCATCAATTTGACTTATAAGTCAAAAATTAAGTTAAAACAAGTTATAAAGGTGTTCGGCTCATAATGACTTATAAGTTAAAATAAATGTAAAAATTACTAAAAAAGACATTAATAAAAAGAGAGGTAAAATAGACATTACATTTGATCAAACTAATTTATTTTAAAATGACTTATAAGTCATTTAATAAGTTACAAATACTTGCCTATTTTTATCGACTTAAAACTCAACTTATAAGTAAAAAATAAGTCATTCCTGAACAGGTGAATAGACTTGTAAGTTAGTTTGAACAACTTTTAAGTCATTTCCAGTTCGGCTCTTGGTCAAAATTGGATATTATAGCTTTCTTATCTAAAAATAAAATAGAATCCTTGTGTGGATGAAATCATCTTCAGAGGTTGCACCCATAAGCGACTAAATGAAAAAATGGAAAAACTTCAAACAAACCGATGAAAGTAATGTCGCCTTTTGGTCATTCTAGTGACTTTGATCCTGTGGAGTATTCATGCTCCGTATGTAATGATGGCTTTGGGTTTCTTTAACCTTGTAGTTATTGTTTTAATGTGTCCGATAAAGAGAGGGTTAATGTTGAATAGCCTCGGATCAGAAGCTATGGATAGCAAGCTCTGCAGACAAGGATATGAAAAGAGAATTACCAGTATGGTAAATAAGAGATTATTTATAGCATTTGATCCGTTTCACCAGCATTACCCTTTATTACAGACTTCTTAAAACAATAGAACAATAAGAATCCACTAAAAGGGAGGAAGTTATGAATAGAAATGTTAAATGTAATATACATGCTGCTGGTCTCTCCCAACTGCAGATGCACTACATGTGTTGGCCTTGGACATGAATGTCATTTAATCATCCACAACCAATCGTGACTTCAAAAGATGTAATGTCGACAATGGAAGAAGGTGTTTGCCGTCGATAAGGAAGGAAATCAACATTTCACCTGACATGAGCATTAGCATAAGAACCTCACTACTTCCAAGTAGAACCACCAAGTCTTAAAACCTCCTCAGCACCGTTAACCCTATTAGGAGGGTTCACTTTCCCAGCATCCTCCTTTTGAGTGCTCAAGTCACCATACATATCTCTAAGCTTGGCCAGATTACTAGATGCAGATGTTCTGACGTGGGTGTCATCCTTACGCTGACTCGGGAGATGATCAACGGATGCACCCCGAGCCTGAATGCTCTGACTTCTGCTCCGGCTCCTGCTTCTACGAGAACTCTCTCTATAATATCTATCACCATCATGGCTACTCTTATCATTATCCCTTCTGCCACTTTCTCTAGATCTACGATCATAATCATGCCTTCGATCTCTTTCTCTATCCCGCTCTCTCTCCCTATCCCTCTCTCTGTCCCGTTCCCTATCACGGTCCCTGTCTTTACCCCTTTCGCTCTCTCTATCCCTGTCCCTACCCCTATCTCTGTCTGCATATTCTCGATCACGGCTTTGGCTACGGAGTCTACTGGGAGATCTATGAGCTTCATCATCATTATTTCTGTCATAAGTTGGTGGCAGCATAGTACGGCGAACGGGAGATGAATCCCTAGTTGATGCACGGTGAGGGGCACGCTGACCAAAAGATACTGAAAGGGCAGCTTTAACAGATTGTGGCCGACGTGCGGTGTCATCAGATCCACGGGTGGATTCCCCAGTCACGCCAGAATGCTTAGAGGGGAGCTTCATCTTTTCAAGGTTTGCTACGATCAACCGCAGTACAGGAACTGGGATGCGGGGGAAGAGAGTATCAAAATAATACTGCAATAGAACACCAACTTGTAAGTATTTGGCTTAACACCCAGGAAGAAATATAGACAAGATAGAAGCATGAATTATATAGTCATCTTAAAACTCATTTTAACTTTATATAGTAGCACAACCAAAACAAGATTATAAGCAATTCAGTCAAGCACCTCATCTGTTAGAATCCACCAAATTCTCAAGGAAAATAGGGGAAAAGAACTCAAAAAAGGAAATCTCTCATATTCAACCCTGTCATGCCATTCAACCTTATCTAAAGAAAACTAGAAAGTATCTGGTTGAGGCCTGAGGACCACCATTTCGACCCTTATTTTGTTGTTGGTCAAGTTCAGAGTTTTAAGAGGGTAACGAAAACAAAATAAAGGATTTTGCAATTAGTACTATTTAGTAGGCTAATGGAACTCCATATTTAGACGTCACATCTGCCATTAACTCTCTGACTTTCAAACGAATAACATAATCTACTCGGAGCTACAAATTTAACTTAAAACTGCAGATTAAATGAGAAGCATAAGTTAGATGTATTAAATTTACATTTGCATTGTTCTTAACCAGCTTAAGAGTATACGACTTATTTCATCTATGTTATGTGCATGCAAAGTATCGAGTCTCACTACCACTTATTTCGTTATAGCTTCGAAATTGTGAATGTGTTGTATTGGTACATTTGATGAGGCTTAGGTTCATACACAATCATCGGAGGATATACCACTTATCAACTTTCAGGTTTTGTAGAAAGAAGGGTGCAGAAGGTTTATGGCATGTTCTCAATTTTGTGGGGAATTTGGAGCACCTGCATGGACATTTGATGGAACTACTCCCTTTCCAGTTTCCACCTTTTCAACTGACACAATCACCTTCTTAAATTTTTAACTTTCTTGTGGGCTTTTGCCATGGGATCCTTACAAGGTCTTCCAGTTCCATACCCGGTTCGGAGGGATGTCCCTTTGTTTTTTCCTCTCATCTTTCCACTTGTTTCACTTTAGGGTGCAATCCTTGTCCCCACTCTCCTCGTATTTTCTCTCCCACATTATTAAAGTGGAAAAGGTTTCCAGTTGTCTTAGATATGGACTTCGGAGTTGCATTCCACAATCAACATTAGATGCATTTACTGCCAATCAGCAAGTGCCTTCTTAAGCTTGACATGCAGAATACCACATATAACATAGTTTTTGCTCAACCCTTCTAACTAGTAACAAGTGCTTCAAATTTCATCCACCATGGTTACTTTTGGCGCAAGTAGAACATCATAATAAAGTAAAGAAGATGAATGTTGAGTTTTGCATGTAAAGTGTAAACACAAACAAGCAATTAGCTACCCTCTTCTCCTGAACAATAAAACAATCAACTAGGGACCAGAAGCACCAAAATATATTTAAATATGAGAAAAAAATAATTAAATAATATAGAGTACTATAGTTCAGAAGTATTGTTGGCACCTTACCTGTCCGAGAAGTAAATCACAAATATAAACACCCATTGTCGCCATTCGACCACTAGATCCAGGAGAGAATTCCTACAAATAATTTTTTTTAAAAGAATCTTATTACATAAAAAAAATGAAACAAATTCAAAACCAACATGGCATCATCTCAAGATGAAAAGCATATTACTTCGGGGGATGTAAATTCACTATTAAATCCAAGAGTACAAACAGTAAAGCCAACTCATTAAAGACACAGTTAGTAACATGAGAAGCAATAATGGGAGGACGCCACCGATTAGAGCCTAGACGTACTATTGAAGATTAAACAATACACTTGTTTAGGCATACTTTTGTAACTCTATGACAAAGCTAAACTGAATTCAACTGACACCCACTAGATGGAGCACCTACAGATGTTAAAAGCCTGAAACTTTATGATATTGATATAAGACAGATTTAGGATGAAGATTTAACAGAAATTAAACTAGGATCTAAACTCCACGTTTAAACTACTAGGATCTCTTAACTTCTTAACTGTATTCACTCCATGTATCAACACCAAGATTAATAAAAAGCCTCTACGGTATGAATGAAATAATCAATTTCAATTTCAATAATTTGTAGTCTAAATAACTTGTGGGGATTACATCACTATTTAAAGAGACTCAAAACCCTAATATTATTTGAGAAATAATAAAAGTGCTAAACGACTAAAATGCCCTTATTAATAATTCCTAATTACTAATTAATGTCCTAAATCCTCACTAATAAATAAAATACATAAATCACATCAACTATTTTTATATTAAACATAATAAAAACTCCAAATAATAAATATAATAAATCTCTTCTTTGTTCTCGACTTGGAGTCCCCATCATTCTCCTCTTGTTGGAGAAAACTTGACCTCGAATTCTATAATATGAGAGAATAAGCAATGAACTCCTCGACAACGGAAGAACATTTTGGAACACCTTTGACAACATCATCATGCGGTAAGGCTCAAAAAATTTTGAAAAGAGAATTAATGAGAACATCACTTTCGTATTCAAAGGTGCTGGAAATAAGTTTTCTAGAACAACGAAGTCAACAAAGTCAACATGGATTGGATCAACTTCTCGAATTGTCCTTTCTTCAGTAACAATGTTTCCTCAATTTGTTCCTCATACGTAAGTTCTGGTTTAACTTTTGGAAATTCAAGAATTTCCATCGACACATCACAACTGTCTGTAGCCCCAAAATTTAGAACATTCTTTTTTTCTCTCTTTCTTTGCTTGAAAATGTGCACGCAAGTCAATAAAACCTTCTTTTATAGAAGAACACATAGAAATCACTATTTCAATGTTCTAAAAGGCACTAGGCGAGAAGCGAGAGGCCTAGCGCCTAGGGGGCCAAGTCGAGGCCTAGGCGTGATTTTTTATTGTAAGCCAAATTTAATATTTTATTTTACATTTATCCAAACAAAACAATAATATAAAACAAAACAATCTATAATAAAGATAATAAAGGCTTTTACTTAAAGTTCAAACACATATCCATATTGCCAATGTCAAAGTTCAAACACAAACAAGCAATTGTTCAAAGTTCAAACATATCTTTAACGTATTAGTTTTATTCATAAACAAGATTGCTATTAAATAATAAATTTTAAAATTTCAAGAATACAATTCAATATTAAAACTTAAGAAACTAAACATAAATTTAAGAATTATATTGAATTAAACTAAATATTACAAATGTATCATCATTTATATAATTTGAAGTTGGTACAAGTTTCAAAAAATTACAACTATAATAAAATTATCCATTTTGACTTCATCTTGTTCACTTCTTATTGTGATTTGATATGCTACAACCTCCATTATGAATATGGTAAATCATTAGAAAAATAAATATATCAAGATTTGGTTTGAGTAGTTATTAAAAAAAAAAATTATCTCCGCCTAGCCCCCGACTAATTTCCTGGAGGATTTTTTTTGCCGCCTTGGGTCTAGGTGAAGCGCCAAGGGGGGCCTAGCGCCTAGGCGAGGCGCCAAAGGGGGGTCTAGCGCCTAGGCGGGGCGCCAAAGGAAGGCCTAGCGCCTAGGAGGGGCTTAGGCGAATTTTTTTAGAACACTGCACTCTGTGTAGCCTTTTGAAGTTCTCTTACTTTAACTTGTTGACGTCTCATTGCTTCAACTTTCCTTAGTTCATCTTAATATCGACATTCCAATTTTTCAAGGTAATCTTGTGCATCAACCATATCCTATCTAAGTTCTTCCTGATTGTGTTTCAAATATCTACGACCACATGCATTAATAAGGTAGTATATTCAGTCACTTTCATTGTCAAGAAACCAAATATACTCTTTTGCTTCTGCAATCAATTCTTTAGTGGCTTGAGATATTGGGTGTTTAGGACAATGGGGGTTATAAAATAAATAAATAAAATAATTTTTTCTTGTTTATTTTATAACTTATGGGCATAATTGAAAAGAAAATAAAAAACAGGGGCTAAAGTATGAATTCAAAAAGTGTAGGAGCTGATTTAGAAAGGATGAAGGGGTATAAGTGAAAAATGAATAAACTACGAGGCTAAAATTAAAAAGGTAAGAAAACCATGGGGTGTAAACTGCAATTTTGGAAAGATATTTATAACATTAGGATTACCATGTTTTCTTATTACCACAATCATCAGAAGTGGCCACAAGCAGTCCCTTTAGACAGTGGACAAAAAACAAAGCCGCAAGACAAGGTTTTCTTTCTTTCTTTTCGATGAACAATTTTCCGACAATGAAAAGTAACTCCAGCGATGACCAGTAATTCCTGTGATTTTTTTTTGAAACCCAAGATCTCCAAAAAATTAAAAAATTAATGGAGAAACCTTACGCTTTGATACCAAAAATGATGAAGGATAGATTTAGGAAGAAGAATTAACGAAAAATAAACTAGGATCTAAACTCCACGTTTAACCCACTAGGTTCTCTCAAGTGTATCCACTCCACGTATCAACACCAAGATAGATAAAATACTTCTACGGTAGGATAACTCTATGGTATGAATGAAATAATCAATTTCAATATCTATAGTCTAAATAACTTGTAGGGATTACATCACTATTTAAAGAGACTCAAAACCGTAATACTACTTGGGAAATAATAAAAGTACTAAACGACTAAAATGCCCTTATTAATAATTCCTAATCACTAATTAATGTCCTAAATCCCCATTAATAAATAAAATACATAAATCACATCAACTACTTTTATATTAAACATAATAAAAACTCCAAATAATAAATATAACAAATCTCTTCTTTATTCTTGACTTGGAGTCCCTATCAGATATCAAGTACAACAGTATTAGACAAGAAAAGTATTCCATTAATTTAATCAGTATCAGTAGGCAATAAGCCACCTAAGGCACCATTGACGGGAATCAAAACTGTTAAAATGATTTGCAAATAAAATGCAGACGATGGTAGAAAATCAACTATTTTATACACCGTCTATAAACAAAACGCAGGCGATGGTAAAAATTAGCTAACCTCATCCTCAATCATATTCACAGGTTCACCTATGTTTTAAAAATGCCAAGAGAATTTGATCAGGCTCGTGACATAAATCAAGCATGGAATATTGGTATGCTTTGAGCAAATAAATGGTTAGTGATGATACAGTCCCACACATCTTCAAGTTCTGGAAACACATGCTTAAATGCTTCAAAAAATGTTATAACATGGTCAAAGTTCTTGAACTAGTAGTAGGTGCTTCTTAATTTAGTTTTCCTTTAGAAGTTTTTTTGTATATATATATATATATATATATATTCTTTTGAAATTATGATATTTCCTCAGAGGAAGTAGGATGCCATACTCTAGTTCTAACTACCGATCTGTGTGGGTGATAATGTATTCAGAATCTAAGAAGTGTTGGTCTAATCTTAAATATGACTTAAAACATTTATCTAAAAGATGTGTATGGAACAGGTATACGAGTGTTTAAGAAGTTCTAACGACCTAAACATGAGTGGTGCTTTTCTTGTCTTCTTTTCTTCATTTATTTTAAGAAAGAGAGAAGGTAAGAGGTATTTTTCAAATAATAAATCTATTTCAACAAGTAACAGCAGCCGATACACGTTAAGAGTACCTCTTCATCTTTTATATACGGTTCAAACCAACCCCACAAAGTTTTTGGATCTGCAGCATATCTTAAGTAGAGGAATCCAACCTGCAAAATCAAACTAGGATTATCAATACCCATGAAAATTGGCTCATAGCATCAATGCAACATTTATTACAGGTATGCATTAGGCCTCATGACAGTAACAAACAAAACATTACAATTTTTTCGACTTTACCCAAAAAAAATTCTTCTACTATAAAAAATGAAACCCCCATAAATTTGTCCCAACCACATAACAGCCTTTAAAAGCACATTATAAATGCATTTCAGCACCTAAATACTATATGAGAAAAGGAAAATAATCAAAATATATTGGTGTGCTATGGTCCAAAACGTATTGCATCATACTTTAATCAACTAATAATGCATATAGTCTTGGAAGTAGGAACATCAAGGGGACAAATTAAGTGTAGTGAACCTTTGGCTTTCGAGGCATAAGTAATGGGTTCAATGCTTCGTATTGAAAATGATCACTTTGGCGCCATCCTCACATTTTACTGTGAGATTACCTGGTACACAAACTAAGGGTAGTGGTTGCAGGTTCTGCCATAAAAACAGTCTTGGTAAACTCCAATAGTAAATGCATTACACAACTAGAACCTATCTACAGAAGAAGAGCACAGAATGGTTTTCTGATAGTCCACAAAGTGCATAAATTTTTTATCAACAAACAAAACATTATTACCATATTCAAAGACGCAAGTAAACGGATACCTTCCGATCAAAGTTGTTCCATGCATACTAATTTTCTAGTGTAACACCAACTTCACATCAGAGGTAGGTAATATGGGTCCATAAACCATCAAGCCACTCAACAAGAAAAAAAGAAAAAGAATGTATATAATAAATAAAGCATCACATAATATAGCCTAGAAAGATTTTACTCACAGCTCTGATGTACGGAGAATCTGGATGCTTCAATAGGCCATACATTTGCTTGGCAGTGAGTTTCATAGTGAAGAACTTATAGAGAAGGCAAAATGCTGTTGAAGGACCTCGACAGTTCCCAGTCATCCATGGTTCCGCGTGGTCGACTTGATTGTAGATCTCATCAATAACTTCATGATAAGTTTTTAAACGGTATAGCTCTTTAAAGTAATCGGAAGAGAGGATATTCATACAAAGAACCTTCTCCAACAGCTGATCGATTGGCTTAATCGGTATCTCCATAATTTATCACCAAACACACCCTCCAGTTAAAGTATCACGGATATTTTCTACTTCTGGTTTAACAAATATCAAAAAATTGACAACAAGAATAATGGTTTCATGAGCCAAGCCTGCACAACACAATAAGGAAATGAAATCCATAATCTACATATGTATATACAGACATACAAAAGCATACCTATTCATAAAGTTTTATCTAAGAATTGCAACCCAATAAAAAGTCGATGCAATGTAAAAAAAAATGTTGACATAGAAGCCAAGTTTAATAATTTCGCCTAGTGTCCAGCTACTTCACTTGGTTAACCATGGCACATTAAGTTAGAGAAACTCAAATTTACATGAAATATTCAAACTAAGAATTTGTTTTTCTTTTGAAAACTTGGTATATATTTAAAACCTTATATTTGGAGATTTGCTACTAGAAAATTATTTTTAGTGACTATCAGTAATTTCTATACTAGAACAGTTCAAAGAGTTTGTTTCATAATTTAATGAAAAAAGAAGATGAGCCAGCTTCCCCAAATTCCAAATATCAGTGGTCTTTTTGTTTTGACTTAATAGGAAAAGTTCTGCTCACACAATCAAAATTGGACGAAAAAATTAAAAGTAAAACAAAAGCGCAATTTCACATACATTATACGTAGAGGATTGAAATCATAGATTTTGAAGGAGAAGGATAGAAATAGGTACCAGTAACCTAGAAACATAGTAATCGAGTATCAAATATAGAAAGACTGAATGTTTTTACCGTTTGCGTTGTCAATCCGAAGGATTGAAGCTGGTATTGTTGAGGCGGACGGATATAAACCCTAGAACGCGCCCCTTTGCCTTTTCTGCTCAATAATAGTGCGGCAAATAATTTCAACCTCCGATTCCAATCAAAGCTGCCTCATAAAAGAGAAAGGCCGGTTGTTTTGTTCCTTTTAGTACGTAGGCACTGCTGAATGGGCTTGCGGTTTGGGCCGTTCTTTTTGTTTGCTTTGGATCCAACCGCAAGTTTGGGACTTTCTACAGAATCTTTTTAGTTTAGCTGTTTAGGTGATAGTAATTTTGAGCTTTGTACAAAAACAGTTCTTTTATGAAAAAGTTTCTATAAATAGCTAGTTCTTGGAAAAAAATAATAATATTTCATTCGTTTCAAATTATATAATTATTACTGATTTTTAAAAATGAATTTAAGTTATTTATAAATTTAAAATTGAGATTACTCATTCAAATTTATACAGAGCAATACTTTTTAGATAAAATAGTTTATGATTAAAATTAAAAGAATCTATGTCAATTTTAAATTTAAAAATCTCTCAAGTTACTTTAAAAAGTAAATAATATAAATTTTTTTTAATATATATTATTATATTACGCAAAAAACAATTTTCATATTTAAACTGTTTGTAATACGTTTGCTCTCTCACAATTGGAAGAGTATACATAAACTTTAACTGTTACTTTTGCCAGTCTTTCCTCATGTTTGGGGTAGAAAAGTCCTCAGCTATACATTGTTTGAATCCCCATGACATGTTCCATCTGCTATGTACAATTCCATTTAACCTACCATAGGTTATTATTATAATTTTCAAATAAAATAGTCATTTTAATTTTGGTTAAGCTAATAATATGATACTTGTCTGAAGAATGTTTACTTCAGTTAAATCTTTTTTTGGATGAAACGTTTAAATCAAGTATTGAACAATAACTAACAGTAGAGTCGAGTAGATCAATATATAATACCCGATATCACTAAAAATCAAGAATGATTCAATTAATGAGTCCAGCCAACAATTTATTTAGTTGAGCTGAAAAAATGCAAGTAAATAACCAAGCCATATGCTACCGAACCACAACCTAGTTACTTTCCCTAGCCAGTAAGACGTTTTGCCGCCAAACATTCACAGAAGCATGTTTTCCAAACCAATAATTCATGAGTTTATGTAGATGAAAATAAAAAACAAAAACTTGCGTATCCTAATTAACCCTCCTGGATGCAAGTATTAGGACCTCTGGAACTGTTGGTGCAGCATCTGCCTTATTCTTCAGAAACCTTGAAAAAGGTATAGGACAGAATCATGTTGTTGATACCATCCATTCTTGAATCGGTTTCAAATTCAGGGTCTATGTAAAGAACACCTACAAAAGCAAGTCACAAGTTTCCAGCCGTTGCAGATCTGTATATACTACTAGTAGTAGAACAAATCGAACAGAGCAAAAGGTTCACTTACAGGCATGTCAATTTGCTCCCCGGGTAGAAGTCTCTGCTCCTCGAAGCAAAAGCATTGTATTTTGTTGAAATAAACTGCAGCCTGAAAAGTGTCACCATTGGTTGCATCAAGTCCCCTTTCCCAAAATAGAACCAAGATAGTTAAACACTTTCATTTACTAGAAAGTTAAGCAAGTCAAAAACCCATTAGGGATTTTCCACTATTCAATGAAACTTCACTTCTGCCTAAAAACCAAGGTTCATATTGACTATTGACTAGTTATAGTTATCCTGCTGTATTAAAAGCTATGAAACTCAAGTGTACTAACAAGGGTAGGAATTTCCACAAAAGCAAGACACTTGGGTGGGGCATGTATACTTTCTAGTAAAAGATAACAAGCCTTCCTCAAATGGGGCATGAATACTTTCTAGGAAACGATAACAAGCCTTCAACATATTAGAAGAGGAAGTTAAAAGCATCTGATGTTTTAATTGAGTCATTTGACACTTATTTGTATTTTGACTCCCAATGGTAGGTAAAAATACAAATAAGTGAAATTCAAATACACTCGTGTCCAATTTTCATGTTCATCTAGAAGAGCTCTTAAAAGCCACTAATAGTACTATGTAAACTCATTTTAGGACATCAGAAGGATATTAAAACCCTCAATTGTAAAGTATTGACTACCTAATGAATAGCTGAAAGGACATACCTTCATAGGGGTAACGTTGTATGTAGATATGCCAGTAATGGGAGTTGAGCTTCGATTTTCAGCAGTGTAAAAAGCAAGAGCACTCTCTCCTGGCTTGACCCTTACCTATAGTTATAATCAAATTCCAAGACGATTATGATAGAAACCCTGGAAGCTTATAAGGCACTTGAGATATAACCTATATCTAGATAGAGACATACTTATAACTACAGTAATATGTAGCAACGTATTTGATCTCTATATCACAAGTACATAAAACTATAGTACCTCTCTCTGTGTTGGAACAAACTTCCAAGGCATTCCATCAGCAACATCAGCATTGAACTGCACCACGATCTCCCTGTAGTTTAATAACAAGAAATCATCAAAAGAAGTTGCATAAAAAACAAGAACAAGGTTTTTATATTGATTGAACTCTAAGGGCAATATATTATCAAGATTTTGCAGGATAAACAGACTTCAATTTATAGATTTAGAACATTTAATGATCCTCCGTTGGTTCAGGTTAGAGTTTGAATTGAGTCCAGCTATTATATCATTATGCTAGTACAAAGATAAAATGATAATGCATCATTTACAAAAAACTTAAAGGTCTCAAATATAAGTTAACATCTGGTAGATCAAAACAAACAAGAGTAGATAATGGAACCTAGTAGTTAGGGAGCTGCAGGGCTCAACACAAATCTTAGTATATAAAAGCAAGAACCCACATATTTTATCTTCCTTCTCTATTGCAGTACTCTATATTAGAAATCATACTTGTACAAAATAAATAATACTCTCTATGCTCCACAAAAAGAATATTATTTGTACCCTTTTTTTAACACAAAAAGAGCCCACTTTTTAATTATAGTAAAATAAAATAACATAATATCCTCCAAGTTTTTTTTAGCATAATTTACTCATCATACCACAATACTAAACTAACAACTTATTATTTTTATGGGTATATGTGGAATAAAAATATATTCTTAATATTCATAAACTTCATAAGCGGGACTCTTTTTGTGGAACAGTGGAAGTGATAAAAGAGAAAGAAAATTGCCCTTGAATTTATACTTTGGAAATAAGTATAACAATCTTCATGTAAACTATAGAGATTACTCATGATTCAAATAGCTTTAAACATTATTATTCATACTATTGAATAGATAGCTGCATTATTTGAAAAGCAGATGTCATACCTGCTGGTAACTGTTCCATCTTGAGCATGCCGAGCGATCTTTTCTTCAACACTCTTCATTAAAGCAATGTATTAACTCAATATAATGGGATACTTTCATATTATGATTAGAAAAAAGCATATTTATTGTTTACCTCACGACGCTGAACAGTACCCCCATAACCAGTAGCTTGGCAAAATCTCCTATACAGAGGAACTGCAGCATAACTACATCCCACCATAGCAAAAACCAACCCAGATAAATATATAAGCATCTTTTTTGATTTTTTTTCTGTAGCAGCATGAGTAGCATATTGGCGGTGAAATCCAGGCAAAGAACAAGAACTCCGAGTTCTTAATTGTGGAAAATCACATCGTGACATCAAATTGCGAAATTCGCAATGGAATCCTCTTCCATATGTATTGTTACTAGCTCGCTCAAAATTATACTTTGGACCAAGAACTTCAAAGAAGCATCTGAAACAAGAAGAATGGGAATATCTTCATGGACAACATTACAAGGATCAAACTGGTCAAATATCATGCACAAGCTCATACCCACCAACATAAAAATACAAATGAAAGATTTTGCAAAACAAAATATACACACAGCATTGAGCACCGGCTGATGCTTCAAAAATGTTGAATATAATTGGGAAGTTATGCCCTTTAATTTTTAAGTAAAAGAAGAATGTGATGAGACAAGTCTAGGGCATGTACAGATTAAGTTAACAAATTAGGTGTACATAACTCGAGCAACAAGCCAAATTAAACCAGCCACATAAACACACTAAAGGTACCTGGATTCAAAGGAAGCAGGATGCAGAGTTCTGTTTAGGAAAGGCAATAGCTGAGTTCTTCTAAAAAACTTTGACCATGACATTTTGGCAGGAATTGGGTACTACCAAAATACTTCAACTGGCATCTGACACATGAAGAACAGACACCTTAAATTATGCTTGCATATTGCATAAAAAAAAAAAACCACTGTTTGATAGCCAAAAAAAATATATGAAATTGAAGCTGTATAAACCTGTAAAATGCCTATTATATGGGGCAGATCAAAACCTGAAAGCCCGTAAAGAAGCCAGAGTTTGTCTGGCAATCAAGCAGAGAGTAAAGCTAAATTAAACATATCCACTTGAAGAAATGAAGTTTTCACAAGAAATTGGAGTATATCTGAGTTCAAGTTTAGTTGTGATATGGGCATAGACGCTACATGTAGAGACAGTGAAAGTAGGTTGAAGTGGTTTGGCTTGATTACTAATATTTGTTCTTTTAATTTATAACTTGTTCTTGCTCACCTGCTCAGTTAAATTCATGTTCTCAACTGTTAGCAGTCTAGCAACAAAACACAGATGGCACCATAATGCACAACTGATGTCTTCTATTACAAATGCACAGCGTAATTAAAATAACCAATTGTTTAAGTCCAGCGGGTGGAAAGAAATTGTTGTTGGAGGATGTATACGGTGAAGCATTTAATCAAACATTTGATATGCGTCAACTTAATGAGTCATTTTCTGATACTTACCACTGTCTTAATACCTTGAAAGATAACATCTTTGATCGAAATTCAGGGAATCACCATGAAAGACCAGTCTTAGATTAAAAACATCAGAACACATTATTCACAAACTACATCCTGTATTTAGGTCTGGGAAGGGAAACAAATGGATCCGCTGTTTCTTATACTTAACACCACTACACCAGTATATTTTGCATTGAAGTTGATAGTGCTCTATAATTCTGTGAACGCATTGATATCTTAATTCATTGAAAATAAGGCGTTTCCCAATTTCTCTGCAATATATTTGATTATCATGAATTACCCCTCAGTGTTATTTTGATTTATTGGCGTATTTCAAGTTTATATATAATGTAAAAATACAAAGAGAAAAACATTAATTTCAAAGAAACTAAAGAATGAGGCTCCATATGTAAGTGAATACACAGATAAACGTTTATATGGAGATGTAAGAACTGAGAATTTGAGGATAGGGTTTAGGTATATATGAATTGATCCATAGTAAATAATTAGAAATGTATATACACTCGCCTATGTGTAACGTTGTAACCTCGCACTGAGTAAAATCGAAATACAGCCAGAAGGAATGGAAGATGAGCAGCGTCGACTAGAAAGCGAGGGAGAGAACCTTCGTTTTGAGGGTATAATACCCTGTTTGGCTCTATCGCACCTTATAGTTACTACAAGTGGGTTTTTTTTTTTTGGAAACTGATAAATCCACACTGTTTTTTTATATTTTCACACTGGTCCACACATATTTGCTAAACTTATATTTTATGTCCAATTTACTTGAATGACCTCTCTCTTCCTCTCTTCCCCCTGCACAACTCAAAGTCTAAATCCGATTGTTCAAATCAATCCAAATTCCTTCAATCAAACAAATTAATCCGAATCCAAAACAAACAAACCAAAACCATATCTAAATCCAAATCCGGTTGTTAAAAAAAAAACCTGTAGATAGATCGAAACCAAATAAAAAGATCTGTAAGTTTAGCAAATATGTGGTCCGATCAAAATCTATTTTTGGTCCAGCTAATTTTCCCTTTCCGGTCCAAACATAGGACGTGTGCACAAAATATCAAAATCTGGCAATATTTGAACGAACAAACTTTTTGGGAATTCTTTCACAGACAACACATCAACAAAAAGTGTGTTACGCTTCAATCTTTGTAAAGGGAGTGATCGAAGTACGGATTCGGTGGAGATAACGGAGGTGTAGAGGAGAATTACCTCAGGGTGTTCTTCAACAGTGATCATAGGCATCGGAGAAGAAAGAGACGTTGAGCTGGGCAGCCTTATCGGAGTAGTTGGAGCGAGAATGGATCAGGTTTTGTTAGCGGTGAGGGGTTTGGTTTGTTTTGGATTTGGATAAATTTGTTTGATTGCAGGAATTTGGATTGTGATTTGAACAATCGGATTTAGAGATTGTGTGACGCCGCTAAATTCGAGTACTTCAAACCTTTATTCAATGTTTCACGATATCAAGCATTCAACGTACTATAATCTTAAACTTAATAAAGTTAATACATCAAACTTTTATTAATCTCAGGTACATAAACCTTTAAATATTTATTACATAATAATTTAATATTTACATACATATAAATTATCTATTACATCAAATCCCAATTATTTTATTGCTTTTCCTTTCCCCTTATTTCTACTAGATTCTTCCGCTCAGCACAAAACATTTATAACAAAATAAGTATGACCATTTAATTGCTCAGTAAGTAATAACATTTTTTAATGGCTCAACAAGCAATAAATGTTTTCTTTAAAGCATGTTTTGACAGCGAATCAAAATTGTGAAGCAATAAATTTTGAATCATTCACATTTCTGGAACATCATAATAATATTGAATAACTGAGATGTCATAAGACCATGAACATATTTTTCTTTTTTTGAAAAGGTTCAATCAAAAATTTTATCTGTGAACCGTCTTATCTTACGAGCACGGAGGGATCAGCCTTTTATGTTCTGTATTGATCAATACTATTTTATCCAAAACAATTTTCATGTCCAACGTCACCACTCCCCAGAGTGCAATAAAAATATCTCATTTCAGGATTTGTTCATTCTCAGTTTAGAATCCAAACTACAACAATATAGTTGGATAGCTTAAATCATGACACAATAATATTTCAAGACTTATTATAAAGAAATTGAAATATTTTACATCTGTGTCTGACCAGAAGGAATGACTCAGACTTCTTTGCGATTTGTTCATGCATATTGAATTTCATTTGATATACATGAAAATACATCACCCAATCTTTTGAAGCTGATTGGAATAAAAAGGTTATTTAACCTTGTATTATTCATAAATAATGAAAGACAATTAAGAATTTAGAGAACATGTCCACATATGAATAATCTGAGAATACTTGCACAATAAAGAGTAAGATTTAGATACTTGCCTTGTTCGTAGACTATTGATACAATTCCAGCTTAACTTGAGTGTTCTCGCAGATCCTACACAAGTATTTGCATTTACAAGCATATTAGTCAAATAACCAAGTCATATAGCTTGTATGTTCACATATCACATAGTTACCGTGATCATGTTTTTAGTTTATGTATTTCTATACATTTTTTAAATACCTCATCCATGTTTTTGCAATAGCAGGGTTTGACTTAATCCCAGTTCATAACCCTTATATGATTTCAATTCATATTTCTCTTCTTATTTCTTCCTATAAATATACTTTGCAATCTTCTTTATAACTTAGGTATTCAAGATGAATACGTAAGGTATATCATGAATTGAATATGATTGTATATCACAAGGGTAGAACTTTTAGTTTCCAATTTACTTCGATTCTCTACATATTTACTTTCCTTGTCTTATAGATTCATTTCAAGACACTATTGCTTTAACCATTCTTGATTCCATTAGTGATACCCAAGGCAACCCTCTAATGTTTTATTAAACCCAATTTGGTTTATTAAGTTCATATCTTTTCCTAAAAAAATTGATTAGTTGTTACAATCTCTCTAAATTCTTACTTATATCAAACTAATTCATTCCCCCTACATACAAATATGTGTGCTCATTTGTTTTTTAGATAATTCAGGGTAAAGTAAGGGGTCTTATGTTTCGAATTTACAATTGTTTTATTCTGACTTACCTATTTCGATAATTTTTAAATTTCAGGTATATATTGAAGGATACATGATGTAAGTTGTAAATAATATACTCGGTGTAAGCTGTAAAGTAAAAGGTTTTATGCTCAACATGCTGTTTCTCTATGTATGTATTTTTTGTGTTTCGCCTTTTGTAAATTTAGCTAATTATACTTAGATATGATGATTTTGGGTATGGAATGATGGTTTTTTTGGTGGTTTGGATATGTATGGATGATTGTAAGTTTTGTAAACAGGTTTAAATTTTTCTGGATATCTATTTTTAAAGGAAATTCTGTCGAATTTTTTTGAAATTAGTAGCAACTAACTTGATGTTTTGGTGGTTGGATGTGTTGATGATTGAGTATGATTTAATTTCTTCATGTATGTATTTTTCTGTTCCGTATTTTGTAAAGTTAACTAATTATACATGATTATGATGATTTTGGGTATGGAATGATTATTTTTTTGGTGGTTTGGATATGTATGAATGATTGTAAGTTTTATAGACAGGTTTATATTTGTCTGGATATCTATTTTTAAAGGAAATTTTATCGAAATTTTTTAAAATTAGTAGCAACTAGTTTGATGCGTGTATTTTGCCCGTTACGTCTTTTGTAAAGTTACCTAATTATACATGTTTATACAAGTTTAGAATTTTTTAGATATCTATTTTTAAAGGAAATTATACCTATTTTTTTTGAAATTAATACCGACTAGGTCGATGTTTTGGTAGTTGGACATGTGTTGATGATTGAATATGTATTAATTGTTCAATAATAATATGGTGAGTGGTTGTATATGTCTTTAAATAATATAATATTTTCTGAATTTTAATTTTATTTTATTTTACGCCGTGCCTTTAGGCGAGTATATATTAGTATATATATATATATATATATGTGAAACCGATTCATTAATAAATTTGTAAGAATAAAGTTAGACTTACAACGGATGGTGGCCCTCCATTAATTAATCAGATGGTGGAAATGAGGATCCATCCGTAGTTTAATATTAAATGCCCAATACGAAGTCAAAATTGCCCTTATACGTCCACAATTTTGTTATATGGATTTTCAATGTTTCAAATATTACATTAAAAAATTTAATCAGAAAAAATGTGTTGTCTGTTTTTGTTTGGATGTTTTTCCATTCACAGTTTAATTCCATGAATTTTCAATATTCTAAATATTATATAAAAATATTTAATCAGTAAAACAGTGTTTTTTAAAAGTTTTCTCGTCTGAATAACTAAACTGAGGACGACAAATCTTTATTTAATATTCTAAATATTATATAAAAATATTTAATCAGTAAAACAGTATTTTTTAAAAGTTTTCTCGTCTGAATAACTAAACTGAAGACGACAAATTTTTATTTAATATTGGCCGCTACACTTTCGTCCTTTGTCACAAATCTAAAACTAGCATTGCGATTTCGAGGGCTTAACAATGAGCAAATCAATAAGTGATACAAACATTTCTTTTTATTATCTTTGTTAAATCTAAGTCATGCAAGTCTTTTAAATTCATAATATAAATGTGTATATATATATATGTATATTATTATTTTTGTTGAATACAAACTCTAAGTAATTGTATACAGACACTTGTTGTTGCATACAACAAATAATTTTTAGTATTGTTTGTTTATATTTATTATGTTTCAATATATGGGGTTTGATTTATATTTCTTCTATTTTTAATATTGTATAGTTTTGTAATAATACTAATATCAAATAAATTTAAATTCAATAGGGATTTATTTTTGTCTAACAATATTTTGGCACATCATTAGTCAACAACGAAAAGAGTAGTAGTATCTCATTGCGGACAATACCTCCAATTTCCATTTCGACGATTCACGAATTTACTAGACTCTTCTTTTTCTGCTACGACCATCATCTTATAAACTTTCCGAACATTCTCACAAACAATCTCAATTCTCACTGAGCTGCCAACACAAATCCAAGCAATCCCCAAAACTTAAATCAAAGACAAACTGAAAGAAAGAAAAAATGTTTGGAGTGGTTTTCCCTAATCGAAGCTTTCCAATGGACATCTCCACCTTCACCCAAATCGACACTTTCCACTGGATCCTCGACATGAACACTTTCGTTGGTACTAATTTATCTATCCTCTTTAATTATATCTATATATACACTGTATAACTGTATGATTCAATTCTAATGTGCGCAGGGGAGGCGTACGATTCAATCAGAGAAATCTGCATCTTCCTCTTAAACAACTTCACTCTCCCACCAGACAAAGCCCTAGCTATATACATCCAATCCCCAGGCTCCCCATTCCTCTTCTGCGGTGCCGTCACTATCGCCCGCCCCTCGGCGGTTTTGTCCCTGCCGTGGCCGGAGCCTGGCGGCCAGATGCAGCTGACGGCCGCAGACTCCGCCCCGGTATCTGCCAAAATTGGGGTCTCGGTTGAGGACCTCGCGACCTTGCCCTCACTAGACGTGGCGGCGGAGAAGAGGATTGAGCGATTGGCGATGAAAGTTGGGGAGAATCTGTTTAATTTTATGCAGTCGTTTTGTGGGGTTGATGGGAGTAAGCTGGTTGTGCCAATGGATATATTGGATAGATGGTTTAAGAAGTTTCAAGAGCGGGCTAAGCGCGATCCGGAGTACTTGAAGGGATTTGCTTTGTAGGTTTTGGAGGTAAATGCTCTTATTTCTTGAGAAAGAAGTGTTTTTTCCCTCTCTTTGTTGGCACAATTGATAGGTTTGTTGTTCTGCATTTGTCAATGAGAGAAAAAAAGGTAGTTCTTTTATTATTACAAGTCTTTGTTTTTTTTGTGTGATGTATGTTTAATTGGAGGGTACAAATATTAGTGTTAGTGTTGATGGGCTAATCTGTTTTTTACTCATTCTGAATGTTTAACATGCACTTGACCTTTACTCATCTTAGTTGCTGCAAGTTATGTCAATGAATTGGGATTCGTAAGTAAATTTAGTAGATAACTGAATATCTTGTGAAGAGTGACAAAATGCAAAAGTATTGTCTTGTTAAGAGTGAGCAGTCAAAGGATTTTATTGTTCAGGACTCACAAGATCTGAGATTTTAGATTAGGTATATAACTCTTTTCAGTCCTTGAGCTGAGCTCTTACTTATTTAGTTGGTTAGTTCGCAGAATGTAAACCCCCTAGTTTGCACTTTGATATTCTTGGGGTGCTCCTCAAGTGTTTGTTGGTTTGGACCCTTGGTGCTGTGTTCACGCTGCCAATGTGTCATGGACATGGCTCAGTTACGCTGATCTCATTTTATTCAGCTTTTTCTTTGGTTTGCTAATGCACCCATGATTATAATAATACCGGATTAGGTAACTGGTGAAAGAGTTATCATATTCCAGATTGCTCGGTATGTGTTTATTGCAGCCCTTGCCTTCCTTTCAATAATTTTTCAATAAGTCTAGGGAGACATTTTTCTAGTGACATTCTAGTGACTTTTTTTTTTTTTTTTGCAGTACCTCTCAAAAAAAGTACCTCTCAAAAAATGTATAATATTTATTCCAACTGAAATTTTTACAAAAAACAGTGTTTTAGGTGTAATTTGGATTCATACAAGAAACAATGTCTGTACAATCATGTTTCTTGTATGTATCCAAATTACATCTAAAACACTGTTTTTTGTAAAAAATTTAGTTGAAATAAATACTATATTTTTTTGAGAGGTACTAAAAAAAAAAAAAAAAAAGGTCACTAGAATGTCACTAGAAAAATGTCCCCTAGAAGGACTCATAATTTTTTCATGATAAGGAGCTTGTATATATTCCTGGACTTGAGGCTGAGGGGATACCCCTATGCACAATAACTTTTGATTTACATAAATTTTAAAGAAAACATTTTATGAACAGGAAGATCATGTTGAAAATCCACGTGGAAAATAAACCAAGGAGGGTATGCATTTACCATTACTTGAGTTGGGAATGACGTAGAGAACATTTGTATGTTAATATGTATAAAGCCAATTTTACTAAGAACAACCATATTTTACTTAAAAGAGGCGTTACAATATAAAAGCAAGCAGTGGAGAACCCACCGGAGAGAGAATGTCTCTTTTAGTTACTGATAAAAAGAAAGAAATGTAGGATGCGTCTTAGGCTCGATTTTGGATGAATTAACAGAAGTCTGAAATTTTTTATCTTTCATGGCATACCCTTTTGTAATTATTTTTTTGGAGAGAACTAATTAACTATAAAAATACAGAATTAGGGAGAGAGAGAGAGAGTTGGGGACAGGGAGGTGTTACACAGAAGTCACTCGACCTTTGTGAGGGCCATTATGCAAGGGTTGGGGGATTGGTTTTCATGGTGAGAGCCTCAGGGTTTTTTTTTTTTGTTTTTTTTGTTTACCTACAAGAATGGGTGCTTGTATTTTCACCTTTGTTTTTTTTACCGCAGTTATGCATATAGCTTATGCCGCTTGGTTTATATCTATTTGAGTTGGTCTTGTTAACTTGAGTTCTTGCCTTCTGTTGGCTCAGTAATTTGTTTTGTGCTTCGACTTTGTTAGATAGCCTACGCTCTACTAGGTGTGTATTTTTGGACCATATAGCTTGCTTGGATTTCAGTTTGGTTTTATTATCTAAAACATAGTATTCGTTTTCCAATTTTCATAAGAAGGGCAGATTTTGAGCAATTCATTTTATTTTACTTATGGATAATGCCGGAAAAGGGAGCACTGAAACAAATGAATATATAAAAATAGGGGTTATGTTCGCCACTCTACCTACGGAATCCACCGATAGATATAAAAGCAACTCAATCTACTAAATAAACTTAAAAGCTCATGCACTCAAAGCCAACATCGAGGCATGAGAGGCTTGATACGCTAGCTTATTCTATGGCGTTGACCTTGCGAAAAGGCTTCTAATCACCAACATGACCTTGTAGATGTTAAAAATTCTGTCTTGGCCATTTTCATCAAGAGAATTTTGTATATTAGAATTCTCCACCGTTCTTTGATTTTTATTTCGTTATGAAGATGGCGATGCCATAAATTCACTTGACATTTTTGAAAAAAAAAACGAAAATTGAGATAAAAAGAATATAACTCGATTAACTCCATGCTTAGAATCGAATCAAAAGAAGCTAGAGTTGAAATCGTTAAAGATGTTCGTGCATGATTTTCATCAAACTCAAATGAAGTTAGAGTTGAATGTTTGAAAATCTTTTCATATAAAGATATAAAAATTACAAGGACAATGTCGTTATGCATGGAAGAAGGTCACAATAACTTTATTTTCAAATCAATACAAGTGTTCATGGTAAATTCTTTAAAACAGGCAAAACAACCATTTAAGTCGGTCCTTGTACTCTTCTTTTAGTTTCCTTTTGATCTTTATACAATTTTTATTTCATAATTGTCTTGTACAATTTTGTCCTTTGTAAGTGTGAGAGGTAATAATACTATGGCATTAAAAAGAAAACTAAACGCCAATATGGATTTTTAGAGCTGCTTTTAGTTTTTATTCCTTTTATTCTTCATACTAATAGTATAATTCAAAATAAAGCTTTCATAATTTATTTCATCCAATCCAATCTTTATGTATAAAATTTTAGTAATTAATTTCAAACATAAAAATAAATTAACACATCAAAAATAGAATCAAATACAATTTTTTATAATTAATTTATACATCAATTAAAAATGAAATTAAATTAGAAAAAAGAACACAAAAATTAAATATCAACTTTGAAGACTCCGGAAGTGTTGGTAAAATTCTCTGTCTTTACAAAATTCGAGGACGAATCACCGCGGTGAAGGAGAATTTTTAGAAGGTTCAACATGAAGACTAATGCAGGAAATTAGGGTTCAAATTTGAAGACGTTTATGTAATTATCTGTAAAGATTCAGCTGGTGAGCCACGTACCATTGGAAAGATATGGAAGTCTATTTTTTAACACAAAAACCTGTGCCTTATTTGCTAATTTCTGCAACAAGTTGTTGCTATTTTACCATAGTAGGTGTAGGTACGTCAAGGTCTCTTTGGAATAAGTTAGATTACCAAATATATTTGATAAATGCAAGTTGTATTGGGTCAAAGTCCTTTTATTTTTCTTGTTTTGGTATTTGAAAAGTTTATCTTAAATTCTTTGGAATTGTTCCTATATCTAGAAGGATTAACTACCTCTACATACAGCGGCCGAACTAGGGGGGATTTAGTGGGGCAGCTGCCCATTGGTGGCGGCGGCAAAGGGGAGCAGTGGGGGGGGGAGGCCGTGACTTAAGCGAGGCAATGGCATGATCGACGACCAGTTCTTCTCTTCTTCTCCGACTCTTCTTCGACAGGATTCGTCTAATGACTGTTTGTTCTGCTAATTAGAGGTAATACCAAACTCTACACACATCTCTTCCTTCTCTTTCAGATTTGCAGATAATTCTGCACATTTTTCCTTGTGTTCTTTTAATTCTCCATTTACTGTTTCAATCTCCTTACCTACTTGAAAAGGAGATTGTCAAAATCACATAAGAAATGGTCTCATCAAATACAAGAATCTTTGCATCTCCAAGTAATTCCTCAACCCAAGTCGATTTTTCTTGCAAATAATTCATTACCTAAAAAATTTCGATATGCAGTAACCAATTATATATCAGCATTCAAAATTATTAAGGAAGAAGATAATGATCAGAAGCTCGAAACATAAAGTATGAGAAAAAATTCAGGACATGGAGTATAGACTTATAGTTGTTAACTTTCTGTTAACTTGTATGCTTTTATGGTATAAATCAGTTAGCTTTTGATTGAATTAGTGACATGGAGTATAGTTGTTAATGTGCGGAGTAATAAGGATGGCGAATTCGGGTTGGAACACAAAGAAATGGCTAAGAAATCTGATTGTTAAAGTGGCGCACATAACATGTTCGCTAAAAGTCCTCTTAGAATTACATTTTTGCTAAAAACTAGGAATTAAGCAAAAGTCAAGACCCAAACTATATACATATATGCTTTATATAGCTAATTAAAGAGCTTGGACAAATTGAATCATGAAAAGGCATTTTAAAATCAAAATAAAAAATTAGTGTGTCCGGTTAAATTTTTTTGCCCCCCCTACAAAACCGCTCTGGTTCCGCCACTGTCTACATAAATAGTGTTTTCATATTGTTTTAGGGCAGATATTGATTGAATGAAAGTTTAATTTAGCCTTTGGCTTAACAAGAGAGATTTGTTTATTTTTATTTTATGTTTTCATATTCTTATCCCTTCGGTGAATTCCATAAAGTGTGGCGAGTTATAATCTTTTTAATGTTCACTTGTGTTAACTCCGATTTATTTCTCCTATATTTTTCGGTGTCAATGCATGCAGGTCATGAAAAAAATATATTCAACCAACTCTTATTTAATTGCAGTGTTAGAATCCGATCACGCACACGATAATAAAAAATTAATACAAAGATTTACGTGATTATTTAATTTGGATAGTCCGCGAGAGCGGCATTCTTTTTATTATTAACTGAGTACATAAGATTTTACAATATAGAGTATATATAACTCTACTCATTTTCCAACCCTAATTCACATTATAGCCAAAATACTCATAATGTCCTTTTCAACACCGTATATCATCGCCCCCACTTTTGACCTTGATTCAACTTTTGGAGTGGGTCAGGTCTTTCACGCACGCCACGCTCCCTTGATCATCTGCTTATTTATCTGCTACGCTATGCACTTGGCTTTTTTTAAGAACTTCTCAGTTATGAATTACAAATCTCAACAAACTCTATCTTGATGAATAACCTCGCTCATTCAGAAGATAAGCCACTTGTTCCAACCAGTATTTTTTTTGGAGGGGGAGGTCCTTCTTTCTAATATTTGGAGACGTTAACCAAATCCAAGCAATTCTTGGACTTGTCCGCGATCACAGTCTTCGTCAACATGTCAGCTGCATTCTCAGAAGTGTGCACCTTTTTCAATATCACATCACCCATAGCAATCAACTCTCTCACTTTGTGAAACATTACGTACGTCAATATACTTGGTCCTTGCATAATACACTTGATGCTTTGCCAAATAAATGACACTCTAATTAACTATCGCAATACAGTTGTACTCCTTGATTTATGATCAACTCCTTCACAAAACCCTTTAACCACATTGCTTCTTTCCCCAGCCTCAGTCAATGCCATATACTCATATTCAGTAGTAGATAGAGCCACTAAAGATTGTACCATGGATCTCCAACAAATCGGTCCACCTACTAGTGTAAAAACATACCCTGTTGTAGATCTCAAGTCATCCAACCTTCCAGCATAATCCGCATCTACATACCCCGCAACTGATATCTGATCCTATTGTCTTGCAAACATTATCACATTATCTACAGTACCTTTCAAATATCTGAATATCCACTTGACTGATTTCCAGTGCTCTCTGCCTGGATTTCCCATGTACTTGCTCACCGTGCTGACTACATATGCCAATCGGGTCTTGTACATACAATAACATACATCAAACAACCAACTGCACTCGTATAAGGCACGTTTGACATATCCTGAATCTTTTCAGCCGACTCCGAACACTGTGCTGTAGACAACCTAAATGACTCACTAATGAAGTGCTGACCTGTTTAGCATTAGTCATACTAAACCTCTCCAACACTTTTCTGATACAACCTCTTTCTTCTTGTATACCCATTTTCACCCACTGGTTTCTTTCCCTAAGGCAATTCTGTCAATTCCAAAGTCTTATTCTTCTTCAATGATTCCATCTCCTTCACCATGTCCTCCATCCATCTGTCCCTTTCTGGACTAATAATGACATCCTGAAAAGTAGATGGATCCCCACTAGTGGTAGATAATGCATATGCAACCATATCTTCAAACCTATACCTCTCCGTTAGTTTGATAGTGCGTCTGGGTCTCCTTACGGCTATGTTTTCCTGCTGCTGCTAATCAACCTGTTCCACTAGCGGTGGATTGCCAGCGTTACAACTTTTCAGCTCAATCTGTACATCTTCCTGCTGTTTGCTGGTGACTTCCCCATCCTCGATTTTCTAAACTTTCTAATATATGATTTGACCATATAAGCTTCATCCAACACCACATCCCCACTGATCACAACTTTCTTTGATTTCGAATCCCAAAGCTTGTAATCCTTCACTCCTTTCTTATACCCAAGAAAGATACACTATTTGGACTTTGCGTCAAGCTTTGACCTCTCATCACCGGGAACATGAACATAGACTAGACAACCAAATATCCTCATACCTGAATAATCTACCTCTTTTCCTGTCCACACCTCTTGTGCTACCTTACTATCCAGAGCAGTACTCGGCGACTTGTTTATTATAAAAACTGTGCCATACTCACTACTTCTACCCAAAAATCCTTCGAAAGCCTTGCATTCAACCTGATACACCGTGCTCTCTCTGTTATAGTTTTGTTCATTATCTCTGCCACCCCATTATGTTGTGGTGTCTTCCTAACAGTCCAATGATGTTGAATCCCATGCTCTTCACAAAACTTCTGAAAAGGCTCATACCTGTTGTGTTACTCGACCTTGGGTGCTGGTACGAATCTAGGTGTCGGACACGTGAAGTCAAAAAATAGAGGATAAACGGATATGGATTCAAATTTGGACACGGATGCGGGGATATGATATGTTATGATTTTTTTAATAATAATATTTATATTGTCCAAATTTATATAAACATGCATTTCTCATAATATGACAAAATGAAATAATCTTTGGTTTTCTCATCTACATTGTAGACATACTAAGAAGTATGGTAGATACGAGTTATAGGATTTGAGAGTACTTCATAAATGATTACTCCCATCGCAAACTGACCCCTGTAGTTGTCAACTTGACATGAACATTACTATTACAGACAAATGAGGGTAAACCTTAGGAATTACAATTTATTAGAACATTAATCCATAATTCTAAGAGACATGGTAAACATGGACCTTATTAATCCAAACTCTTAACAAAATAGGTAGTTCCTTAGTCCAGCATACTTAGTAGTACTATAATACTAATCTAGAAGTAAATCATAGAGTGCAACTTCTAAAATCCATCTTCTTCTAGTTCCCCTTCAGTGCTAGTTTCAATGTTAGTGCCTTCACCCCCCTCTACATCCTGAAATGTCATACTTTCCAATTCTGGTTCATCAAAGGAAAGTTGAGCAAACTCTTATACTTCTTGTCCTTCAATGTCGAACTGATCCCCACCTATAAAAATAAAAGAAAATTAGTTGTTATCATGCATTAAACACTATTACTTGCATTTTTGAATATCAGAAAAATAGTGAACTTACTAATGTCCCAGAATTTGTAGGTCCATCTATATACTCCTTGCTTTTCCTTGAAAGTAAACGAAGGTTGCAATGCACGGACACAAGGTCTTTGGATCGACTTGTTGTTAGCCTATTTCTCTTGATACTTTAAATTATGGAGTAAGTGGTCCAATTTCTCTAGGCATAAGAAGAAGAAGCGGGTTGTGAGAGTAACTTAATGGCCAGGGGTTGTAGCAACGGGGGTTGAAGCCTCGTGATTAGCCCGCCACGAAATAGGCTCTCCAAACATTTTTGCATCGATGACATGAGGCTGACCAAAATATTCAGAGCCAGTAGAAAAAGCTCCATACTCGGTATAAACCTTTTGCAAATCAGTTTGATTAGGAAAGAGACGCTTAAAACATTTACTTCGATTGATGGACACTTCATGATCCTCATGGGGCGCTACCCGTGTAACTCCATCTTTATTACCTCCACTATCATTGAGCCAAGCATCACAGTAGTATTTAGGGACCAAGGAATGTGTCATGCAATGCAAAGGAGTGTTACTTTTGTTCCACTTACCCTCCAAAATTTGGTGAATAACATAAAAAAAAGCTAGAACGACCAATAGCCATGTCTTCCCCTTCATGTTTAAAAATCATTTTTTTTCACATTCTCAATCATATTGTCCCTCATATCATAAACTAGATGCAAAACTGGGCCATCGGTGTCAGCTACCCTAAACATGTCAATGATTGGTTCAGTAAAACTAATCAAGTAGATAGTCTAATTAATCCCAAAAAGTATCATCAACAATGTATTTTTTTACCTCACGAGCTTTAGTCTCAGCTACTGTGTTTCTGTGACGCCCCCAGAATTAGGTATACATCACCCATCTTGAGTCGCCAGATACATGGTACAAAATACAAATACAACTTAATTATACAAACGTCGTGTAAAAATACGACAAAATATAGCTGAGAGTTTTAATAAGAATATTGTCATCTAGACAATATCCACACTCAAAGGAGTCCTCATTACATTTATTGTCACATTATTTAATTGAATCGTGAGGACTACTAATGCTATCATCTGGACCGTCACTCCGTTCTCCGACTCGTCCCAGCTACATTCTCATTTCCTGAAGAGAACAGTGAAAGAAAAGGGTGAGCTCAACTAGCCCAGTAAGAAATATTATGACTAAGATAATGCAGAATAAATTATCATTAGCCTTCAACAATGTTAAATTGATAAAATACAAAAGACATCAAGTTTAACTGCAGCGGAACAAGTAATCCATTAAAAGAGTCAAGTAGAGAATAAAATCTACTATCTTCTATGATTTAAAAAGTTTTTCATCAACTTAATCGCTGAGACTCGGCTTAATAAATAAACCACATCATCGAACCATCCCTGCACTACGGGCCAAGGATATTTATTAAATCATCAATGGTCATGACTATACCGAATAATCCCTAGTCATAATCATACCAAAAGCATCGCCCATCAATGCACCTACTGCCCCATGGGGATTTTTACCACATCATCCGTCGTATTACGGTCATGACTATCTTAGAATAATCCTCGTCATAATCACAAAGCAAGTCCATCTATGCACGTAAGCCAAAGATAACTTTTATCACAATATAAACATGAGAATGATGACAATGATATAAACATTAATCAAACGGAACCAAAGATAAATATTAAAGACTTTAAATTTATCCAAATATTATCAATCACTTAATAAACTCATAATCTAATATTATTAATATTATAACAATATTTTAATCACTTAAACTTATAAACAATTTATTTATTGGGCTTGAGCTTGAAAACGCACAAATGAAATTAAAATTTTAAAGCAATTTCAAACCCCAAAACAGGATCCATGCGAAAATCAATTAATTCAGAGGTTTAGAGATTATACCAGATATAAACAAAAAAGCGAGAATCAAACCGATCGCGCCTCGAATCTCCAACGCAATACAAACCGATTGCGCTCTACTATTATTCACATTTAACGCCGCATTTAACCGTGGGTCGAACGATTCTCGCAATAAGAAGGACTTCATGTACTTAGCCACCAAAAGGAATGGATTTTACAAACTGTTTTCTCTCTGTCTCTCTCTCAAGAAGCGGCTAGGGTTTTTCAATTATGATATCTACCCTAAGTAGTCTGCTATATATCATATATATAGTAGTTAAAAGGAATTAATCAAATCAAAACCTAATTTTATAAAATCCGAATTTATATATATATATATCTCTTAATTAAGTCTTACTTAATTAATATACATATATACAATTATCCTTTTAATTTAAATTCGTGATTTAAATACTATTAATCATATTAATATATTTAAATCCTTAAAATTTAAATTAATTCCCTTTTAAATAACGTTCTATGTGTGTGACCTATAGGTTATTATTACGTTGGCAATAATTTTAAAATCATATTATAAAATTATAAGCGTTGGCGGCATCTAAGTAATGCATCATCGCTACCCAAGTAATAATAAGATCGATGATTCGATGCAACCTTTTCGTGACCAATGTTTCAATGTAATTTAATCCTTTTAACCTTAATATCCTATATTAAACTCGAGTCATGGAATGTGTCATACTCTTCATAATTTAATCTGAAGTTTTCTTGATCAATGAGTAGACTATATGAAACAAATCACTATTTGAGCATGGCCATGCATTTCATAGTCCTACTTAATCAAGAGGACTATGGATATCACCCATAATATATAGGATGGTTAAATTCCATCTAGATCACTCATATTTCTCACACGATTAATGATGAACCCAATAATCACCTTTATAGTCCACCCTATTAAAGGTGACATTTGATGATATCAAAGTACATAAATTCTCGTGTAGTAATATAGCGATTTTGGTCGGAGGACCATTACATCATTGTCACTATGAGAATTGCTAATGACACTTCGCGATAATGCTCCATATAGAATTCTCATGGTGGGTCCATCGAAAGACATCGTTTCTCAACATGTACCTATGCATTGACTTAATATCTCATATATTTATGACCAATGAGATTTGGTCATCAATCGATCCAATCATATTAGTCTCGATGCATCATTGTTGTCCCATCAACAATGATACTCGATTAGGGACATTTAAGAACAACGATACTAATGGTAATATATAATCTCATGTTCAAGTCACATACTTGAAACTATATAATTTGTATCACTATTCTAAGGAATTTTATTATGTTAACAATTATATTACGCAGTAAATAAAACCATAATAAAATCATATATTTATTCAATCAAATATAATATCAAAACGTTAAGCAATTATATCAAATAATTGTCCTCTAGGGCATAAACTCTAACAATTTCAATTGTTTATACTTTACCAAATAATGCATTTAATCATTCAAAAATGCCATACTCATAAGATTTCATCACCAATGATCAAATCCCTTATCAAAAATCTGCATATACCCTATATAGGATTCCCAAGCCATAAAATCCTATTTACTAATTTCGTTATTTCACATAACATATTTAACTCATATGTTCGTAACTAAACCATTTTCATGAAAAATTACCAAATCAACTTGTTATTTTTCTATCCTTTGTTCAAACATATATACATATATTTCATACACAACAAGTATTTTTTTTTTCAACTCCCTTAAGTATTTTTCAAAAATCAATTTCTAATTAATTCCTTAAGAAATTAGCTACCTCAAGTTTAACTCCAGAAATTTTCAAATCTTGGCAGGATCTTACACATGTTAACGTGAGCTTCCAGTTTAAATTTCATGGTCATCGGAGTTATAGAACTCCGGTTATAGTATTTTTCGTCGAAAAAACTTAAATATTGAAATAGTCATAACTTGCTCATTTTAAGTCGGAATGAACTCATTTTTGGACAGGAGGTACTTTATACCATATATTTCTGTGTCCCAAAAGGCCGAATTTTTTTTCACAAATTAAGTAGTCAAAAATGCCCTTTTAAATTTCTGGACAGTAGCCTTTTTGGTACGTTGCAGTTTTTGACTCCTTTGCGAAAATCAGTCCATACAAAAATCTACAATACCTTTCCAGTGATTCCACTTGGATAAGTTAGAAAAATCATAGATCTAACTCTAGAACTTGACCACATTCAAAAATTCGAAATATAATAGGAGATATGGTCGATTGAATTTCATATTCCACTTTCACCAAAATCTGATTTTCAACCCTTTATGATTTCTAAGAAACTTTCATGTTTTCAAATAATAACCAACATAACTCATCATGACAATGACATAATAATTCAATAAAACAAGTTCAAGAATAAATTTTAAAGATTTATAAGTTAATTTATCCTGAACTCAATAATGTCCAAATTATCGACAACATGACATCGCTTTGTGGAGAAAAATTCAAGAATGCTCAGAAAAATATTTCCACGAAAAGATACTTGATGAAGCGCAAATATCCAGGATATTCCATTAATTACAAGGAAAATAGAAGCTAAAGCTTTAACCAATTGTGTATAATAGAATATATGAAACTGCAAATGGATTTTCGCCCGCCATGCGGTAATCTACGTAGCCAGATCATTTCCACAATTTAATAAGAAATGAATACAAAGTATCATTCACCATGCATGTGGTAATCCACACGCATAAAAGTTATTCCAATGTAATAATAAAGAATTGAATAATGAAGGATTCACCGTGCATGCGATAGATCGCGCGCATATGTTATTCCCCAATGAATAATAAATAATGGAACGGTCATGCAGAACGCACGCTGGGCGGATATTCCACAAAATAATAAAGAATCGGAACCGAGTCGGGCAAAATTACGACCAAGCGTGATATTCCAATGTAATAATAAAGAATGGAATAACAATGTAAATCACCACGCATGCGATGAGCCACATGATAGGTTATTCAACAAAGATAATAATTAATGGAATCGAGTCAAAGCGTAATACATGACCAAGCGGGATATTCCAATGAATGATAAAAATGGAATAACAGAAGAATTTCACCATGTATGCGGTACTTGTAGCATGTACATGTCGTCCGCCTAGCTTCATTCGTTCAGCTAAGCATCAGAGCCGTATCCGGATTGAAAGTGCCGCACCCGATCTACACAAATCCCACACCCGTGTCAGATTGTGTCAACGCGGGTACTCCATCACAAACAGCCAAGTCCGAGTAACACAACATACTTGTACATCTGTCCCATTATCTGATCTGAGTCACTTAATCATCTCCCTATTTGATTTTCCACTTCAGCTTTCCACACTTTGAATTTCTCAAAAACCTCGGACTTGTGTCGCATGAAGTACACCCAAACTTTTCTCAAAAAATCATCGATAAAGGTCACAAAATACAAATATCCCTCTTTTAAATCTACCCTCATTGGTCCCCAAACATTAGAATGCACATAGTCTAAGTATTTCCTTAGTTTTGTTCACTGCACGCCTAAACTGCATCTTACACTGTTTTCCCATAACACAGAACTTGCAGAAATCATGCTTGCATGATATCACTCCTTTCAACAGATTTCTTTTATGTAATTCTTGTTAGAGTTTATGCCCTAGAGGCCAATTATTTGATATAATTACTTAACATTTTTGATATTATATTTGATTGAATAAATGAATGATTTTACTATGGTTTTATTTACTGCGTTATATAAATATTAACATAATAAAATTCCTTAGAATAGTGATACAAATTATTAGGGGTGTAAAAGGTATTAAATGAATACGGATACAGGTATATCTGTATCCGTATCCGAAAAACTAATTTGCTATTCGTATCCGTATCCCAGATCAAATTGGATTTTAAAAATATTATCCGTATCCCAGTATTCAAAAAATATTGAATCTGAATAATATAAAATTCTGGTTTATTTTATCCGAATAGACAAATTATTAGGATATCTGAATATCCGAATTAGTTTATCAAGAACCTAATATAAAATTCATTCAAAATATTTTGAAAAAAAAAATTAAAGTTTAAATCATACATATTAATTAAACACAATTTAATATTTAAACCATACATATTAATTAAACATCCTAATCATAAAGGGAGAAACATGCTAATTGGACGTTTTGGGTGAAAATAAAAAGATTCAATAATGTAGCAGATACTTTGTTTGATGGATCAAATTAAAATTAAAATCTCAATATTATTCTTTCAAATTTTATTAAATAATAAAAAGAGAAATAAATTAATATTTAATAAATGAATAGTAATATTTATGGGAGATTTATTTATTATTTATCCTCAATAAATAAATTACATGGTTATAAGAAATTATTTGATTTCATTATATTTATGGAGAGTCATGAGTTATAATGTATGTGTGACAACTAGTTAATCTAACTTGATTCAAAATTGACATTGAACTTATTTTACATATTTGGACTTCTAGTTTCTAAATAATTAGACAAATGAAAGTGATAAATACTCTCTCCACCCAAAAATTCATAAGCGTGAATTAATTTATTTAACTCTCCTTCTAGATTAATTTTAAATTAATTCGGACTCTAACACATTTTAACAATAAAATTATATTGTCCATTACTCCCGCCTCTCGTCAATTGTTGTTTTTAAAGCGTGTGTGTATATATATATAAATATATATTAATAGCTTATATAAATGAATGTAAGATTGATTAATTAATGAATGTAAGTTATTAATATATGTGTGTGTGTATATATTGTATATATATATATATATATATATGTAAGTTATTAATTAATTAATGCAAGTTATTAATATATATGTGTGTATCTATATAATAACATATATATATAAATGTATATGTAAGTTATTAATTAATGAATATAAGTTAAAGTGATTAATTAATGAATCTAAGTTATGATTTATTAATATATATATATATATATACACGTATATATATTAATAACTTATATAAATAAATGTAAGTGATTAATCAATGAATGTAAGTTATTAATAAATACATATATTATATATATATATATATATATTAAATTATTAACAACTTATATAGGTAAATTATTAATTAATAATTTATATTAATTAATAACTTAAATAATGTAAATATTAAGTGTGTGTGTGTGTGTATATATATATATAAGTTATTCGGATACGGATTCCAGATATCGGAATTCGGATATCCGTATCCGTCGGATATATTTACGGACTGATGTTAATCGAATACGAATACGCCTATATCTGTATTCGTATCCGTTTATTTACGAATACCTTTAAACCGAATATGGATATATCCGTTTTTTTCTGAATACGAATAATATCCGCTTTTTTTCGAATACGGATGCGGACGAATACGAATTTTTCGGTTACCATTTACAGCCCTACAAATTATATAGTTTCAAGTATGTGACTTGAACATGAGATTATATAATTACAATTAGTATCATTGCTCTTAAATGTCCCTAGTCGAGTATCATTGTTGATGGGATAATAATGATACATTGAGACTAGTATTTGAATTGACTGATGACCAAATCTCATTGGTCATAAATATATGAGATATTGAGTCAATGCATAGGTACATGTTAGAGAACGATGTATTGGATAGACCCACCATGAGAATTTTATGTGGAGCATATATTATGCAAAGTGTCATTAGCGATTCTCATAGTGACAATGATGTAATGATCCTCCAACCTGAAATTACTATATTACTACACGGAAATTTATGTACTTTGATATTATCAAAGGTCACCTTTAATAGGGTGGACAATAAAAGTGATTATTGGGTACATCATGAATCGTGTGAGGAATATGAGTGATCTATATATTAGGGGTAATATCCATAGGCTTCTTGATTGAGTAGGACTATGAAATACATGGCCATGCTCAAATAGTGATTATTTATTTCATATAGTCTACTCATTGATCAAGAAAACTCAGATTAAATTATGAAGAGTATGACACATTTCATAACTCGAGTTTAATCTAGGATGTCAAGGTTAAAAGAATTAAATTACATTGAAATATTGGTCACAAAAAGGTTGTATCGAATCATCGATCTTATTATTACTTGGGTAGAAGTGATGCATTACTAAATGCCGCTCACTGTTTATAATTTTATAATATGATTTTAAAATTATTGTCAACGTGATAATAACCTATAGGGTCACACACATAGAACGTAATTAAAAAGGGAATTAATTTAAATTGTAAGGATTTAAATATGTCAATATAATTGATAGTATTTAAATTAATAGGATAATTTATATATATGTATATTAATTAAGTAAGACTTAATTAAGATATAATATATATATAAATTTGGATTTATTTTTAATTAGATTAGGTTTTGATTAATTCCTTTTGACTTCTATATATATGATATATCAGCCATTTTAGGAATCACATCATAACCTAAAACCCTAGCCGCTCTTAGAGAGAGACTAGAGAGAAAAATTTCGAAAATCCTGATCCTTGATGGCTAGTACCGCGATTCTCTTTACTACAGATCATGTGACGATTTGCGGGACGTTCGTGTGGATACCGTAGAGGCGCAGTTGTTTGACCCCAACTTTTATGAATAAAGATTAATTTCTCTCAAAATATATTTTTGAATATTATGGTGTGGATATAATATAATGTTATAGTTGTGTGTAATATTTATAAATTTTGCAAAGTAAGCAAGTGGTTATATAATATTCGATTGATCGGAGAATATTCGTTTTAATAGGGAATATTCGTACGACGGCACAATAATTAGTGAACCCCACAACGGAAGTATTGTCATAGTTAGAAAATGACATAATTATCTTTTTATAAAAATAACGGCGGAAGTTTTACCGTTAAACTGTTGAATTACCCGGTAGTAAAAGTACAGTAATACGCGTGGTTGCATAATAGCACACAATATTGATTATTGATGCTTACGTGAGAAGTCACTCAGTTATACTCAATTATTGCTAAAGTAATTGTTGCATCATATCTCTCATATTATTGATTCGATTATTGTCACAGTATCATCTGCATAATATGATATATTATTAAATCAATAATTGAGACGGCAAAGTTATTCATATTATTATTTGCAATATTGACAATGTCTAGAAGTTCTGTCAAGGAGAGGTTTGGTCACCTAATTGCGCGCCAATAAGGAGAAATCCTTATCGGAAAGCCTCCTCTTTCCTGGGAACGACCTGGTTGTTTAATAATGTGAGTTATAATATTAATGACGAATAAGTTCATGTTGATTAAAGATGAAATTGATAGTTCCATTGTGTTGGAATTATTAGTGTTAGTGGAAATCGACATTTATTTCGATATTAATTGATGTCTGGAAGTTATACTGACCAGTCGGGTAATTAATCGGATAAATGAGCAATTAACTGCTATTAATTCACATGATTATAACTATTTGTTCAAATGTTTGTACTATTGATTCAAATTCTTGTACTAGTAGGGGAGTTGGTGCAAGATTGATAATACTTGCATGACTAAGTTAAAAATGGAGGTATAGATGGAGGTACTATACTGTAATTTGTATTTTCACATGATTATAACTATTAATTCACATGATTGAACTATTGATTCACATTATTTACTATTAGGGGAGGTGGTGCAAGTTTGATATTACTTGCAGGACTAAATTAAAAATGAAGAAAAAGAGGAAGGTATTATACTGTAATATTTTGAGTCCCAAAATGTGCAATTATCGAAACTATATTTTCCTATAAATAGAAGCTCATTCTTCCTTCATTTCTCACCAATTCACTAAAGCTTTAGAACAATTATTATAGAGAGAAATTATAAAGAGAAAGAAGAAAAAAAGTCTGCTACCTCACTATTCCAATATCCAGTTTCTTCTAAGGTAAGGGGTATTATTCTTTCGTATTCATGAAGAGAGTTATTTTCTTTCAATACTCGTAAGGGTTGTTATTCCATTCTTTATTATTATGTTGGAATAACCTGTCTATGCGAAGTACCGCATACATGATGAAATTCTTTTGTTATTTTTATTTATTATTATTCATTGGAATAACTTTTATGCAAGGCCTATCGCACGCCTCGTGAATTATGTTGTTATTCCATTCTTTATTATTCGTTGGAACATCACATGCGTCGTGTGGATTACGCACTACCTGGTTCCATTCTTTATTATTCTTTTGAAACATCCCGCTCTGCATGCGGATTACGCATTGACACGGTTCTATTCTTTATTATTCATCGCTGAATATATCATGCATGCGGATTACGCATTTGACTGGTTCCATTCTTTATTATTACATTGAGAATAACCTATCTCGTGCGATCTATCGCACGCTCCGGTGAATTCTTACATTATTCCATTCTTTATTATTATTACATTGGAATAACTCGTCATGTGGATTACCGTATGCATGGTGAATAATCCTTTGTATTCATTCCTTATTAAATTGTGAAAATGATGCATTCACGTGGATTACCGCACTGGCGTGGGCGAAAATCCATTTGTAGTTTCATATATTCTATTATACTCGGTTGGTTAAAGTTTTGGCTTTATACTCCATGAAATTAGTAGAATATCCACGGATATTTTGCACTTCATCCAGTATCTTTTCATGGAAATATTCTTATGAGTATTCTTGAATTTTACTCAACAAAGCAATATCATGTTGACAATTTGGACGTAATTGATTTAAGGATAAATTAAATTATAAATCTTTAAAATTTATTCTTGAACTTGTTTTATTGAATTATTATGTCAATGTCATCATCCTCATGCTTATATTGTGATGAAAGTCATCTTTGACTTACGTGCATAGATGGACTTGGTATGATTATGACGAGGATCATTCGGTATAATCATGACGTAATGTTATAAATGATGTGGTAAAAGTCCTCGGTGGCTGTAGTGCATTGATGGACGAGTTTTGGTATGATTATGACCAGGATTATTCGGTATAGTCATGACCATTGATGATTTAATGAAAATCCTTGGCGTAGTGTAGGGATGACTCGATGATGTGGTTTATTTATTGTCGAGTCTCGTGATAAAAATTGATGAAAACATTTTAAATCATAGAAGATAGTAGATATCATACTCTACTTGACTCTTCTAATGGATTGCTTATTCCGCTGTAGTTAAACTTGATGTCTATTATATTTTATCAGTTTAACATTGTTGAAGACTAATGATAATTTATTCTGCATTATCTTAGTCATAATATTTTTTACTGGCCTAGTTGAGCTCACCCTTTTGCTTTCATTGTTCTCTTCAGGAAATGAGATCGTAGCCGGGACTAGTCGGGGAATGGAGTGATGATTCGAGATGGTGTATTAGTAGTCCTCACTATTCTATAAAATAGTGTGACAATAAATGTAATGAGGACTCTATTTGAGAGTGGACATTGTCTAGAAGGCAACATTTCTGTTTAAACTCTCAGCTATGTTTTGTCGTACATTACACGACTGTTATATAATTAAGTTTGTATTTGTATTTTGTACCATGTATTTGGCGACTCAAGATAGATGATGTATACCTATTTTGGGGGCGTCACAACAGTTCTGTTAGTTTGTGTTGGAGATTCGATCGTATCAATTCTAGCTTCTATAATCGGTATAATATCTAAACCACTGAATTAATATGTTTTTGCATGGATCCTATTTTAGGGTTTCAGAATTGTCTTTGAATTTTTTTTTAATTTTTGCCGCTTTTATGTGCAGAAATCCCTACAATTCTAGCATCTCACGTTCCCCCATATTCCCCAACCGCATATGTCACAACAAAGTATCATCAGCTGTAGTGGCAACAGCTGCACCTACAACTGTACTCCCTATCAAACGATAGATATTTCCACTAATCTTAGAACCTTTCATAATCACCAGAGCACCCTTCGTTACTCTCATGGCTCCACCTCATGTTTTATGCTCACAACCATTAGAGTCTAAGGTTCCCAATGAAATCAAATTCTTCCTTAAACCTGGAACATGCCTAACCTTAGCAAGAGTTCTCACAACACAATCAAACATCTTAATATATATTCACTGTGCCTATTCCAATGACATTGCATGAATCATCATTACCCATTAGAACAGTACCATAATTCACAGACATGTACGTGTTGAACCACCCCTATTAGGTGACATATGAAAAGAACATGTTGAATCTAAAATTCATGAGTCTGCCAGGTATATGTTTGTTGAAATTGATGACATATCCCCATCATCCGATGATTCTTCCACAACGTTTGCAGATTTCACTTATTATGTTTTCTTCCCTGTTCATGTTCCCTCATTCTTCTTCCTGTACGAACAGTCTTTGTTGTAGTGTCCTGTCTCGTGACACTTAAAACACTTAAACTCCTTTGGCTTAAGAGTTCTTCCCCTTGACTTCAATTTTCCATACGCTCCTAATTTCCTCTTTTCAATTTTCTACCACATTGCTCTCCCCCTTTTGCCACTGACCCTTTTTCAATTCAAATACCCTCGATGCAAGTTTCTGCTATTTGGTTATACATCGATAGAAATGTAAGTGACTTCCTCCAATTTTAGTGTCTCTTTCCCCCAGAGGAGAGTTGTAACAAGAGTCTCCATGGAACTAGGTAAAGAACACAACAAAATCAGTGTTTGGTCTTTCTTTTCGAATTTTACCTCAATCCTTAATAAATCGCTGATAATCTGATTGAAGGTATGAATATGTTAAATCAGTTTGGAACCCTCGATCATCTTTAACCCAAACAACTTATACTTTAGAAATAGTTTGTTTGTCAATGACTTTGACATATACCTAGATTCCAGTTTAGTCCAAACACCCGATGACGATTCATCACCAATCACGTGATACATAACCTCGTCTGCAAGGCCCAAATGAATTTTACTCACCGCCTTTGCCTAGAGTTAACCCCAGTTATTAGTCGACATGGTCGCTGATTTCTTCTTTAACGCCTTCACCATTCCCTGCTGCACCAACAGATCATTTTCCCTCCATTGCCATAATCCGAAATTCCCAGTTCCGTCAAACTTCATCACATCAAACTTTGTAACAGACGAACTCGATGCCATCATTCTTTGTGTGTTCAATCAAACCCAAGCTTTGATACCAATTTGTTAGAATTCGCTCACATACATGCACACGACAGTAAATAATTAACATAGAGAGTTACGTGGTTCAATTCCCCAATTTGGGTAGTCCAGGAGAGCTACGTTCTTTTTATTATTCACTGAGTATATAGGATTTTATAATAGAGAGTATATATAACTTTTATTCCTTCTCCAACTCTAATTCACATTATAGTCAAAATACCCATAATGCCCTTTTCAACACCGTACTGTACTACCCGATGGGCCAGTGCTTCGCTACGCTGCCTCACTCCGCTACACTACGCTCCGCACTTGACCTTTTTCAGGAACTTCTCAGTTATGAGTCACAAGTTCCATTAACAAGAAAAGGAATTGAGAATATGACCTTTATTAATGGTAGAATGTTGTAAGAGAGTGTTGTTATGTATTACAACAAATCTATGTCGATAATAAATACTAAATTTTCTGCGTGCGTGTATGGATAGACAAGATAAAATTCTATAAAGAAGTGATTCACATATAAATATCAAAATTTCATGTTGGTCGCAATCTATATTTGACATAAAATTGATGGGCATATAAATCACTTTTTAAGAGATAAATATACATATCATCTTCTTAGGTTAAGAACCTTATTTGTTTCAGTTTTCATTGCTTTGTCAAAGTTTACCCATTTGATTTTGTACTTGAATACTTCATCCATCTCACAAAGTAGATTTCATTTGTAAACTTTGAGAATATATATATATATATATATATATATATATATATATATATATATATATATAGTCCGATTCTCTAACGAATGCGAACAAACGAACAAAGACTATGACAACGCTCTGTACCGTTGTCATAGTCAAAAACAGTCGCCATAGGGCTATGCATGTTCGTTTGCTGGTGTTCGTTAGAAAACTAAACTGTATATATGTATATATACCAAACAGTAATCAGAAATTAGAGCAAGCACTTATGTTTCTTTCCAGACTAAAAGACAAAATGTACCCCAAACTTCACTTCCTATTTTCTTTTTGCACCCCAAACTTAAAAAGGTGTCTAAGTACACCCCCAAACTTAATTATACGTAACAAAACGCACACTTTTACCACTTAATCGGTCAAAAGTGACTGGTCATAACCCACGTGTGGATCTGAAGGGGTATGTAAGTCTTTTCCATATCTTATTCTACTACCCGAGCTGGAACAAGCCAATCATTCAGTATCATTCGTGCAGCTCAATTTGGGAAGTAAATCCAAGAAATTCGCGCAAGAAAATCAAGGGCTCATGGATCATAATTGCTGGTGCATGAAGAAATCAGCGATGAAGACGGCTTGGAGAAGCTCAAACAATGCCGGTAGAAGATTCCTTGGTTGTCTAGATTGGGGTTTAGCTGGGCACAGTGGTTGTAATTTCTTCTTCTAGGTTAATGATCCTCCAATGTGTGAGCGTTCTAGGGAAGTAATACCTAGATTAATTTGAAGATTAGAGAATTTGGATGCTGAAATCAAAGCTCTGCAAGATAAACTGAAGGAGTGCAGAATTAGAGCAAGGTTTGCAAAGGGTCTGTTGCTTGCAACTTGGGCTATGATTTCCTATTTCATGTTCATATCAACAAAGGTTGAAATTCACTACAAGTAATTTTCTAGGCAATGTATTGGTAGTACTCTAGATTGTAATTTCTATTTCATGTTCTAGGTAGTAATGCTGAAATCATGTATGTATTGGTTGTACAAAGGGAAGTTTTTGGTTGTAATTTATGGGCAATTTATTTGAATGAAGATGGTGTAAGCTTTAATTAAATTATGTTTTTGTGCATTTATGAAGGAAGATGCTGTGATTGGATGGTTTGCTAGTTGACAGTAAAATCCATGGTTGATGTGCAAGTTGACAGTAAATTAGTATGGTGTGCAAGTTAAGATATCTGCTGCACATCACTTGCACACCAACCATGTAAGCTTTAAATCATGTATGTTTGAATAAAGATGGTGTGCTAGTTGGTTGACAGTAAAATGGTGTTGCAATTATGATATCTGCTGCAACAAGTATGCACAAACCAAAACCATAGAACCTTTATGTCATTTAATGAACAAAAAAACAGAGGCAAGTCATGCACAAACCATAGAAGCTATTATCATTCAATGAACAAAAAATAGAGGCCATTCAATTAAGTGCTTAATGATCAGTACATGTCCCAAAGGAGCTGCAATTCAAAACATAAGTTGATGCCTATTAACAAAAAACATCATATACTGTCACTTTACAACATTGCAAACTATGTAACCAAAACCAATACTAAGCATCATATACATCAAATGCAGTCACATTTCACTACAAATCTATGTACCCAAAAAACAACAAAAAGATGCCAAAACTCCCATCCCAACACTAGGAATCTGCAGTAGGCCCTCCACTGTCATGTTTCCTAAACTAGATCTTCTCTCTTTTGGATCTTGCTTCAACTTCTAGGTCTCTTAGTTTTGTAATATGTTTCCCCTTCTATGTTTAGTCTTTGGGCAGCAGGCCCTCACCTGACACCTTGCTTTGGCTACCCTCAGAATGTATTCCCCCTTGCCACTTTGTAGAACCTCCTACTTGCTCTTGATCAACATTAAATGTTTGTGTGGACTTTTGTGTTGGAGCCTCTTGTGTTGGAGCTTCATGTGTAGACTCTTGTGTTGCAGCTGTTGAAGTCTGTTGAACCTTCTTGGCCCTCTTAGCTCCTGGCTCCTTGTTGAGTTTCTGAAAATAGACAAACAGAAATGTATGAAACTCAACATACATTAATGATGTTCCACATTATATTTCATAAATAAATATAAACAGGCATCTTAACTTACTTGAGGACATCCTCTTGAATTGTGACCCTATTCCTTGCAAAAACCACATCTCAATGATGTTCCTTTCTTCTTCAATCTTGTACCTTTTGGACATGATTCTGGAATATCATTATCTTTTCTCCTAACAACTTTAGGCCTGCCTACATGAGTATGTTTAACTGGTGGCAAAGGTGGCTCAACACCAGTTGGATCCCACTCAGATCTGTGCCTTACAGTGTGGCGCCCCCAAAACAGGTATACATCACCCATCTTGAGTCGCCAAATACATGGTACATAAATCAAATACAAACTTAATTATATAACTGTCGGGTAATATACGACAAAACATAGTTGAGAGTTTAAACAAGAATATTGCCTTCTAGACAATATCCACTCTCAATGGAGTCCTCATTACATTTATTGTCACAATATTTTATAGAATAGTGAGGACTACTAAAACAACCATCTGGACCGTCAATCTGGTTCCTCGACTCGTCCCGGCCTATATTCTCATTTCAAGAGAAAACGGTGGAAGAAAAAGGGTGAGCTCAACTAGCCCAATAAGAAATATTATGACTAAGATAATGCGAATAAATTATCCTTAGCCTTCAACGAAGATAACAACCGATAGAATACAATAGACAACAAGTTTTAGATCAACAATGCGCAATGAATAAGCAATCCATTAGAAGAGTCAGTATAGAATAAAATCTACTATTTTCTATGATTTAAAAAGTTTTTCATCAACTTTATCATCGAGACTCGATTTTAATAAATAAAATCGAATCATCCTCGCACTACTCGCCGAGGATATTCATGTAATCATCAATGGTCATGATTATACCGAATAATCCCTAGTCATAACCATACCAACAACTGTCCATCAATGAACTAAAGGCCAATGAGGACTTTTACCACATCATTCGTTACATTACGGTCATGATTATACCGAATAATCCTTGGTCATAATCATACCAAGTCCATCTATGCACGTAAGGCAAAGATGACTTTCATCACAATATGAGCATGGGGATGATGACAATGATATAAGCAATAATCAAACGAAATCAAATCCAACGAAATCAAGGATAAATATTAAAGACTTTAAATTTATCCAGAGTTTAAAAATATCCAAATTGTCAACATGATGCTTCTTTGTAGATTAAAATTCAAGAATAATATTCATGTACCAAAAATAATTTGGACATAAAAGAAATATATTTTTCGGGTAAATAGTACCCCGTGAATAGTACTTCGAGAATAGTACCGTGAATAGTACCCAGAGCATGAAAAGTACCCCAAATAATTAGAGTGAATGATACTAGAGTGAATAGTAATCGGGTGAATAGTAACTCGTGAATAGTAATCGTGAATAGTACTCTCGGAAACCACGAAAAGTGCCCCGAATACCCGAAAGTGAATAATACTAGAGTGAATAATGGCAGTGGTGAATAGTAACTTTATGAATAGTAATTAAGTATGAGAAAATACCAAAGAAAATGATATTTCATGGCGAGTACAAAAGAAATGATATCCCGGATGAGTATACTAGAATATCTAAAGCGCAAATGGATTTTCACCGCCGTGCGGTAATTCACATGATGATCATTTCCACAATTTAATAAAGAATAAATACAAAGGATCATTCACCATGCGTGTGGTAATCCACATAAACAAAGTTATTCAACAAAATAATAAAGAATGGAATAATGGAAGAATTCACCATGCATGCGATAGGCCGCATGACGGAGTTATTCCCAGCGAGAATAATAAAGAATGGAACCGGTCATGCGTAATCAACATGCAGATGTGATATTTCAATAGAATAATAAAGAATGGAACGAGTCATGCGTAATTCGCAAAGCGGATATTCCAACAAAATAATAATAAAAAGAATGGAACGTGTCATGCGTAATCCGCATGCGAGATAGGATATTCCAACAAAATAATAAAGAATGGAATAACAACAGAAATTCACCGAGGGCGCGACGATAGAAGCGCAGACGAGGTTATTCCAGCGAGAATAGTAAAGAATGGAATAATGAAGAATTTCACCATGTATGCGGTGCTTGGCATAGATAAAAGTTATTCCAACATAATAATAAAGAATGGAATAACAACCCTTACGAGTATTGAAAGAAAATAACTCTCTTCATGAATACGAAAGAATAATACCCCTTACTTCAAAAGAAGACTGGATACTGGAATAGTGAGGTATCAGACTTCTCTTCTTCTCTCTCTATAATTTCTCTCTATAATAATTGCTCTATAACTGAAGTGAATTGGTGAGAAATGAAGGAAGAATGAGCTTCTATTTATAGGAAAATATAGTTTCAATAATTGCATATTTTGGGGCTTGAAATATTACAATATAATACCTTCCTCTTTTCCTTCATTTTTAATTTAGTCCTGCAAATATTATCAAACTTGCACCACCTCCCTAATAGTAAATCATGTGAATCAATAGTAAATCATGTGAATCAATAGTTCTAGACATGTAAAAATATGAATTACAGTATAGTACCTCCATCTATACCTCCATTTTTAACTTAGTCATGCAAGTATTATCAAACTTGCACCAACTCCCCTAATAGTAAATGAATGTGAATCAATAGTACACACATTTGAACAAATAATTATAATCATGTGAATCAATAGCAATTAATTGCTCATTTATCCGGTTAATTACTCGATTGGTCAATATAACCTCCAGACATCAATTATTATCGAAATAAATGTCGATTTTCACTAACACTAATAATTTCCAAACAATGGAATTATCAATTTCATCTTTAATCAACACGAACTTATTCATCATTAATATTATAACTCACAATACTTAACAACCAGGTCGTTCCCAGTAAAGAGGGGCTTTTTGATAAGGATTTCTCCTTATTGGCGCACAATTAGGTGACCAAACCTCTCCTCGATGAACTTCTAAACATTGTCAATATTGCAAATAATAATATGAATAACTTCATTAGTCTCAATTATTGATTTAATAATATAACATATTATGCGAGATGATCTTGTGATAATAATTGAATCAATAATATGAGAGAGATATGATGCAAGACAATTACTATAGCAATAATTGAGTATAACCGAATGACTTCTTACGTAAGCATCAATAATCAATACCGTGTCTTATTATGCAACCACGCCAGACATCGCATTTTTTACTACCGAGTAGTTCAGCAGCTTTTAACAAAGAATACTTTTCGTCATTATTTTTATAAAAAGATAATATTGTCGTTTTCTAACTACGACAATACTTCTATTGTGGGGTCCACCAATGATTGTGCCGTCGTACGGATATTTTCCGACAAAAAGAATATTTCCCGACCAATCGAATATTATATAACAACTTTCATACTTTGTAAAATTTATAAATATTACCCACAACTATAACATTATATCAAATCCACACCATAATATTCAAATTTTTTTTTTTGAGAAATTTAAATCTTTATTCATAAAATTTGGGGTCTCACATACAGGCTCAATGTTGTGACTGTAAACCTTTAGATACATGTCCTTGGATAAACAGTCATGTACATATGTGTATGGATCCTGGCCTATTTTGTTAATGCATGACACATCATGAGCACAATGTATTCCACACAAGTCCCACCTCCTACAAGAACATGTTTTATTCCCCAAATCCACCACAAATGAATAACCCCCAACAGTCAGAGTCACTGTAAACCTACCACCACCACCTGACCACAATGACAGTCCACCCCCTGATTGACCTTTCCATTTTTCTAATTTTTTAGCTATTCTAGGGCACACTACACCATTATGTTTCAACATCATTTCCCTCCTTTTAACAATCCTATTCATGCAATATAATCTAAGTCCTTCTAGACACCCTATTATTGGTTTCGCTCTAGACTTAAGAATTTTGCTATTAAATACCTCACAATGATTATTGACATACATGTCACTTTTGCATATGGTCTGAAAATGAGACCTACTCCACTGAGCAGATGGCTTAGGAGCTAGCCATTCATATGCACTCTGATCTTCTCTTTTTAGCACTTCTATTGCCCTTTGAAATACATAAGGATTTGTGGCTTTAGCATCATTCCACACCAACTTTCTTAATCCAGAACCTTTGTGTTTTTTTCAAAAGTTCCTGTACAAATGCATTACGAAATGTCTGTATTCAGCACTAGGGACCACATCTTCTAAAGCATTAATCAAACCCTGGAGACAAAGGAAGGTAAGTTATCAGAAAGATACTTTGGGGTGTAATAATTGATTGAATAACAAAAAGATGTTTTACCTTTTGCTTATCTAAAATGAATGTCCAGCCTCTATGTAAGACCCCAACTTTTTATCAATGAAATTGAATTTCCTCTATTTATTATTTTAAAATACTAAGGGTTGATTTGATTAATGTGGATAGTTATGGGTAAAATGAGCAAATATTTTAAATAAGCAAGTGGTTATAAAATATTCATTGTTGTCGAGGAATATTCGTTTGGTCGTGGAATATTCTTGTAGTCGGGGAATATTCGTACGACGACGCAGCCTTGTGTGGGCCCCATAACGGAAAACGATTGGATGACGAAAACGACAAGTATAAGTTGTTTATAAATAACGGTGTAGTTATTCATATTATCTTGTTGGAATACCCGGTGGTTAAAACACGAGAATACGTTGTTGTTGCGCACAAAGAAGATGAGATGACTATTTGATTCAAGATGTATATTAATTGATGTTACAGGGACAAAATATCGATGATGGACTTTTAAATTCATAGATGATAGTAAATTTCATTCTCTACTTAACTCTTCTAATGAATTGTTGTTTCCGCTGTAATTGTTGATCTAATACTTGTTGTCTATTGTATTCTATCAGATTTTTCCGTGTTAAAGACTAAGGATAATTTGTTGTACATTATCTTAGTCATAATATTCTTTGCTGGGCTAGTTGAGCTCACCCTTTTCCTTTTTGTTCCATTTTTCTTCTCAGGAGGCGAGAATATAGCGGGAACTAGTCGGGGTGTAGAGTGATGGTTCAAGATAGTTGTTTTAGTAGTCCTCATTATTCTGTAAAATAGTGTATCAATAATTGTAATGAGGACTTTATTTGGGTGTGGATCTTGTCTAGAAGACAATATTTGTATTTAAACTCACATCTTAAGTGTTGTCGTATTTTGCATGACAATTGTAATAATGAAGTGTAGTTGTTTCTGTACCATGTATTTGGCGACTCAGAATAGGTTGGGTGGATTGGACCTATTTTGGGGGCGTCACACTCCATCATTTGCAACACCAAGATATTCCACCAGCAAGTTCATAAACCACACCCAAGACTGAGTTTTCTCAGATTCAACAATGGCCCATGCAGCTGACCACATCCCATTGTTAGGGTCAACACCAACTGCAGTCAATATATAACTGACCCCCATATGGTCCTTTGAGAAAGCAGCCATCAAGCCCTACCAGTGGTCTACACCCCAATTTAAATCCTTCTTTTAGTGGTTGGAGACAGACATAAAACCTCCAAAATCTGCCTAAGTCTTGTCCCTTCTCTGGTTCTGCTCTCTTCAAAATACAAGTACTCCCAGGCATGGCTCTTCTGAGATCTGCAACATAGTCCAATACCAGTCCATACTCCTCCTCAGCACTCCCTTCAATGTTTTTCATTGCTCTCTTCTTAGCTCTGTATGCTAGGCTCCTCGATACCCCAATATCCAAATCTTTAACCACTTTATTATAAACCGATCTAATCCCCATATTGGATTCTTTCGAAGATCATCTACATATTTTTTGGCAATGTATTCTGTATTTATACAATAATTATCCCATTCTCTGCAACAAGTATGCACTTTTTGTAACCTAGTGATTTTAAATGTATGCTTTCTCTTTCAGACTGCGGCATAGAAAGTACCATGTACATGGCTCCACACACCTTACTTGGATCTTATTTGATAGGTTTTTCTTGAAATAAATCTTCCTTCCTTGTTTGATGCCATGACTTCTAATTGCTGCCATCACTTCAGTGACATTTTTAAATGTCATTCCCAACTCAAACTCAGGATCCTCTGTGACACCTTCCCTAAATTCTGATTGCAACCCTTCATGTAAGTCATGTATTTCAGGATCAAATTCATCAACTCTAGGCATCCTTTACACATCAGATTCATCATAGTTAGAGGATGAAAATCCTGGTGTGTACTCTGGGTTTCTGAAGTTTGTTTTCTTTTCCCTTTATCCTTTGCCTTTCTTGTTTCAGCTCCTTTTTCTTTGCCTTTCTGTCTTGCACCCTTCCCTTCCCTTTATCCCTTGCCCCAAACTCAGTCCCCCTAGCCTGATCACCCTCTGGCCCATCATCAGTCCCCCTGTTATGCTCATAATCATCTTCATCCTCATCATTCTCATCTAAGTCATAATCCTCTTTATCCTCAGTTGACTCTTCCCCAGAAATATCCATATAATCTTCATCAGTTGACTCTCTTTTATCATCCAAGGCAATTGATGCTCCCACAGGTCTAATCACCTCCAAATATATTTCAATTAGCCTACTAGCAGGGATAAGCATACACATTGTCAGTATATCATCATCATTTTCTAACTCCCATAATCCCTTACCCATACCAGTTGCAGGTGTCTTATACTGGAACTTAAAGTGTCCACCTTTATATCCCAACTCCTTCCCCATTTCGGCTATATCAAGTAAAGAGATGTAATCAGGATGACAGAAATCAAAATAGTTGAATGTACCTTCCACCCATTGCTTATGTGGGCTATTTTCAAAGTGTCCACCATGGAAAAATTTGACTGAAAAATATTCCTTATTGCCTGCACAACCACAAATATAAAGGGACCACTACCAGTTAAATGTGTGGACCACTACCCATAATCGGGACCACTACCCATAATCGGGATAACAAAACATAAAAAGGGACCACTATAAAATAAATACTACAAAAAGCAACAATCCTATTCAAACTACTACCAGAACACAAGAAACAAAGAAAAAGAAGTCACTAAACTACAAAAAGTACACACTAAAAAATACCAGACCATTATTGCACATGTATTTGAAGCACTTACTGGATTCTGGGACACCCTTCTCTCCATAAACGTCATTGTCTACCGAATCCCTCAAGAATCGAGAATCACTCATCTTCTCCTTCACAAATCGCGAACCCTAAGCAAATCGATTTAGGGATTTTTGTCTGATAACCAACACAATCGGTGTCAAAAAATCTGCCTAAGTCTTAATTGTAAACTACCAATCTTACCTCCTCTGTAATAAACATTACAGCCTTAACCGATCATAGCCGGTCACTTTTGACCAATTAAGTGGTAAAAGTGTGCGTTTTGTTACGTATAATTCACTACACCAAAAATGACCTCTAGCGAAGGAAATTTTGTGAAGGAATTTATTCCTTCACATAAGGAGTTGTTTAGCGAAGGAACAGTGAAGGAAAAAAATATAGTGACAATATAGTTATTAGCGAAAGAAACATCCTTCACAATTTATATTTTTTTCTTCGCAAAATTGGGGTGATAGAAAGATTTTTAAAGCCAATTTATGATGAAAATTTGCGAGGAAAAAATGTATTTAGTAAAGGAATTATTATTCACTATATATTATTAATCAGAAATTTTTTGCGAAAAATAAAATTGATCGCTATCTTATTTTAAATAATTTTTTTTAAATTAATTATGATGAATATAAATATCTTAAATTTTTTACAATAATAAATTTAATTTTAATAATTCTTTTTAAGGAACTTATAATATCAACTATTTACGATAATAAATTTAATTTTAATAACACTTCTACCCCGGTCCTCTTACATCTACCCAACCCAACTGAAGTGAAAATTCCTATCGGTATACTCGGCCGCGCCGCGATGTCATTAATAAGTCATCCGCCGTATGATCCATATAGTTACGCCAACGCTGTACCGGAGGACTACGGATTCTCAGACGACGGGAACGACATAAACACACTGTTCGTGTCGGGCCTGCCGGACGACGTTAAAGCTCGAGAGATTCACAACCTCTTCCGACGCCGACCCGACTTCGACTATTGCCAGCTCAAGTTCACCGGTTGTGGTAATCAGGTCCATCTTTGAAACCTGTTTGTTAATTTCTTTTACTTTCTTACTGTCCCATCAACAAAAAATGTTGATTTATGTTTACAAATGCCGATTATTTTGTGTTACTGTGGAGAGAATACAATCATTCCTCTGATTTGGGAGTAAAATTAGGGTTTTAACTTCTTTTGCCTTTCAACATTGTTTTATCAAACCCGACATTGATTTGGGAGTAGAATACAGCAAATGCTTCGGCATTGCTCACTTCAATGCTTGCAGTCGCTCCTCGGACCTATGGTTGGACCCTCCAAGGTATATCATTACTTTCTTTTCTTTAATTAAATTTACCTTTTTCCCCTCGTATGTGTCTATATATTTAGTCAATTGAAATTTTAAAATTTTTCAGTTTATTCTGACCTGGTTATAGTTTTTATTATATGTTTAATATAGTAAATTGGTTGTTCCTTTGATGTGTTTTCAGATGGAAATTTAAAGTACAATGTTTGTTTCTTAAAACTCTGCATGTGAGGGAGTGATTTTTCTCTGTCCGTACATATATTGCACTTATAGATTATAATTTGTCTTGTGAGCTCAATCCATAACAAATGGTCGACAATCTGGAGTCACCATTGATTCCAGTATAGGAAGAAAAAGCTTGTAATTCTTCCAGCAACTTACTTAATAAAGATGATGTTTTCGTGGAAGTGAAGAAGCAATTATCTTTAGTAGGCCCTCTAGTTGCTGTAAATCTCTTAATATGTTCCTTACAGATGATCTCAGTTATGTTTGTTGGCCACCTTGGGGAGTTAGCTCTTTCTGGAGCTTCAATGGCCACTTCTTTCGCTTCAGTTACTGGATTCAATTTTTTGGTATGTGTGATCCTCCCCATTTCACCTAATTTTCATTTACCAATATACAGCTGTTACTATTCTTTAACTTCACATATGCTCATACATACGTCTATATTTTGAGTTATCTACCCATGAATTGGGAAAGATCCAGATGAAATTGCTTTTGATTGGTCAATTTGACATGAACATTATGAAACTCTGATATGTATTGAATCTACTGATCACAACTAACAAGTACTTCAATGAACTACTGTGGCTTTATCACAATATTGATTGATGACTTTATCACAATATTGATTGGAAATGTATAGAAATAAACGGATATTCTTGGATCTCTTCTCTACTTTGTTATCTCTTGTTTTTATTTGTCTTATGAGTTCTGTCTAGTAATTCACATACAAGATATGTATGCTATGCCAATTGCTCTTCAAAGTTCACAATATTGTAAGGAGATCATTTGCACTATCACAGTACTACTTTTCTACCTATGCCCATGCATTTATGCCCTTTTGCCATTCTTATGGTATTGCAAAAACATTTTCACTTTTATGTTTTGGCCATTACTTGTTTGACAGTTGACCGTTTGTTAAATTAGATGTTATTAAGTTGTGGTGCTTTGACATTATCTTTGGATCTTCATGTTACGGAAGTTAACCGCATTGCATTTTAATGTGCCTTTTATTTTAAATAGTAAGTATTCAATGAACTATTTTAGTTATGCTAATTATGTTTTGCATTTGGAGGTACTATTTTTTATATCATAAGCGAACAACCTTGCAGTGAAATATATTAGCAAAACAGCATTACATGGCATGTAAAAGTTTATATAGTTATACTTGACACGAAAGGTTTCATGAGGTTTGGGACTTTTGAGGGAAGCAAGCATTAATGGTATTACCCTTTGAAACTATTGAACATAGTAAATTTCTACAGGATTGCTTTAGCTTTTCATTGGCACATAAAGAGGCAGATGATGAAATATAGGTTTGTCTAATTGGTCTTTTGAGTTTTTTTAAGGTATATATCATTGTTATTTAGTTAATATAACATATATGTGATGGAAGTGTCAGATGAGCTTTGGAAACTGTGTAAAGAGAAGTAAAATAAAAGTATTGTTGGGTTGCATATATAAAGAAATTGGAGTAAAATACTGAAAATTAGTCCATTACTGTTTCAATCTAGTTTTCTTTGGCAATTCAGTATGGTTTATCTTTCCATGTTATTTGATAAACATGGTTTGTCTCTGATGCAGTTCTGGGGATGCTATTTCCCTTTTTCATACTGTCTATTTGACAATTTGCTACTATCTACCCCTGCCCTCAAGTCTCAACTGTCAGCAACCCCACCTTATGGGATGGCAAAAGGAGGTCAAGCTAGAACTTGTGTTGGGCTCTTCATGCTACCTCTTTCTACTAATTGTTAAAATATATTTATATAAGAAAGTTGAATTTAGATTGTCTTCGTGTTGCACTAACCACTCGAGTTATCTATCTTTGAACAAGATAATGTAAGGTGAAGGACTTACAATGAATCAAGCCACAGTTGTCTACTCTGCAATGCTGATATCCTCAACAAACTGTGCTTTTGGTTCCAAGTCTATAAACTAGTTGGATTGGCTAGCTAAATGTGAAATGCTAATCACGTCTATAAACGAGCCATATGCATATCACAGTACTGGAGTTTCATTATTTTTCTTTAGCAAGTCACTGAGTTTTTCATAATGTTTGCAGCGCTTTTAATTATGTTGCAGTTAAAATTTTCTTAGAATTTGAATTGGTGATTGAGTATGCTAACAGAACTTTTAGAAAAAGTTAAACTTTACTATGTTGACATCGCTAGCTTATTATTAGTTGAATTATGTTTTCAGTTTTTCTTTTTTTAGAACTCTTAGGAGGCATGTTAGTTTCGGTGGAATGATGGAATTATATGTCTTTTTGAAGGCATATAAGTTAAATTTTCTGGTAACAAGCTTAATTTTATCATACTGATATCAATGTTCTAAAAGGCGCTAGGCGGGAAGCGGGCGGCCGAGGGGGGCCTAGCGTCTAGGGGGCCTAGGCGGGATTTTTTATTTTAAGCCAATTTTAATATTTTATCTTACATTTATTCAAACAAAACAATAATATAAAACAAAATAATCTATAATAAAGATATAAAGGACTTTGCTTAAAGTTCAAACACATCCATATTGTTAGTGTCAAAGTTCAAACACAAACATGCAATTGTTCAAAGGTCAAATATATTTTTAACGTATTAGTTTTATTCATAAACAAGATTGCTATTAAATAATAAAATTTAAAATTTTAAGAATTTAACTTGATATTAAAACTTAAGAAACTAAATTTAAGAATTATATTGAATTAAACTAAATATTACAAATGTATCATCATTTATGTAATTTGAAGTTGGTACAAGTTCAAAACATTACAACTATAATAAAATTATCCATTTTGACTTGATATTGTTCATTTCTTGTTGTGATTTGATATGCTACAACATGTATTATGAATATGGTAAATCATTAGAAAAATAAATATATCAAGATTTGGTTTGAGTAGTTATTAAACTAAAAAAAAATCCCTCTGCCTAGACCCCACCTAGGCCCCGCCTAATTTCCTGGAGGGATTTTTTTGTCGCCTTGGGCCTAGGTGAGGTGTCAGGGGGCCTAGCGCCTAGGCGGGGCGGCAAGGGGGAGCCTAGCGCCTAGGCGGGGCCTAGGCGGGGATTTTTAGAACACTGACTGATATTATAATTAATCAAGTTATAAATTATATGTCTTTTTGAAGGCATATAAGTTAAATTCCCTTCTTTTTATGTTTATATGGAAATGTTTAAGCTAACAACTTTATCATACTGATATTATAATTAATGAAGTTATAACTTTGATATTGATTGTTTTATTTCTATTCTTTAATACTTGCTCAGGCTTGCTTTTGGGTTTGCGAAGGGGAAAATGAGAAAGTGAAGGAAACCTTAATTCAAGGCGACTGATTCTGTCCCCTCACGTATATTCATGTTTTCGAGGATCTATCTCTTCTAGCTTATCCGTCTCTGAATCGATTTCTGCAAATGAGACTGCTACTTCTCTCCCATGGTGGAGATCCATGGCCACCTTCACTCGAACGTAAGTTTCAAAGCACACAAATTTACCACACTGATATGGTATGGTCATCTTTTTAACATTTGCTATATCGGTGTTAGGTAGATCTTTATCTTTCTTCTTCTGATTTTGTTAGTGCAAATACTGTAATAAGTTGAAGTGAGTCTCTGATTACTAAGGTACTGTTTGTAGCATTTTTGAAGTGCCTAGTTATTGATTCTGAGTCGAGATTTGTATTATTAGTTGAAAATTTGGATATCTGAACTTGTGATGCTAGAGCAAAACTGTGGCTCAAACAATGTGAAAGATAAAATCTTTCTTAGCAATTTGGGTAGTGCTATTGGTAAAATTCATGAGGAAAATGTATGTATTTCGTGCTATGATATGAAAATTTTGGAATTCATTTTTGGGAACACCTATCCTCGTTGTAGATTGGTACTCTCCAGTGCTTTGTCCTACATTTTTGGGTGTGTTCATAATTTGAAATGATAAGAGTTCTCTATTAGGAAACTTACTACATATTTTTAGGGAACTCTTAATTCTTAAATGTATGTTGATTTGACATCTAGATATGTTTTTTAATATAAAAGAAGTGAAATGCTTGAAGGGAATAAAGTAGGTGTACTTTATGTGAAGATAAGTTAAAGTAAACACTTTTATGTATTTCAAAGGGAGGGTCTTCATCATAAATATGTGTACCTTATTAATATGTGGAAAAATATATATTAAATGTATGCTTTGATATATCTGTGTCCATCTTTTGATAAGTACGAATAATCATTATCTGTATCATAGTTGTATCCATGCTTCTCAGCTGGAAACTGTTTATATCTACATATAGATAGGAATTTTTGTTTTAGAAGTTTATGCAATGGGTAGGTTAAAGAAAGTAACAAGTAAAAAGGAAAGAAAAGGAGAAGTTGGAACTTGAATATCTTAACTGATTGATTTCTTGCTGCTTGCAGAAAACCTCATGTGAATGTAGGAACAATTGGACATGTTGATCACGGAAAGACAACATTAATTGCTGCAATTACAAGGGTTTGGACTTGTTCTTTGATATTTTAAGTCTTTTTCCTTTCCTTTTATTTATTTATTTATTACTTGAATGTCATATTGTGAATATGTAAAATTCTTTCAACATGTGTCATCTAAGAAATGTACTTTTAGTTATCCGGCCTTTGAGAAGGTTATGTGCCTTCTTTAATTGCTGGCTGAAGAAAGAAAAGCCAAAGCTGTTGCCTTTGATGAAATTGACAAGGCCCCTGAAGAGAAAAAGAGAGGCATCACAATTGCGACGGTCGGATTGCTTAATTCCCTCAGTTCAGATTCCTTTTGCTCATTTTGAAGAACTTGTCTAAGCAATGTATTTATTGTATCGTTATTGTGTTGCAGGCCCACGTGGAGTATGAGACTGCTAAGCGGCATTATGCCCGTGTAGATTGTCCAAGCCATGCTGATTATGTTAAAGTAAGTAGTATCCATAAGTCCTGTAGAAAGAACATAATTTAATGTTATAGTTACTATATTTACATGTTGTGTTTTTGGTATCATCATGCCATGTTGATTTTAGTGAACCAAGGTCTTGTACAGGAAAAACATAGTTGTCAAATTGTGAATCGAATCGTGTATCGAAATTCAAAAACCTCATATCGTGTTTAATATAAATTTAGCTTTAGGTTATCAATCATACCAGTGAAGTAAATGAATGGATGGATAAATATAAATAAAATATAATTTAAAAAAAGAAACTGAATGAATATGAAGATGTGAAAGGCCCTCTTTTTCCCTTCTAAATAATGTCATGCTACAAGTGGACTAGTTTGATCAAGTTCCATAAGAAAATATGCAAATTTTTGGACTATCTCTCAGTTAGTTATAATGAACTTGAGTTAACAATGTTAAAAAGAGTACTACTTGGCGGTTTAAAGTAATTTAAACTGTTTTTTTAAAGCGAAAGTAATTTAAAGTGTAGTTCTTAACTTCTTCTAGAAGATAAACTGAAGTTCCAAGCAACCGAGTACACGATTATCATACTGGCACTCTTCTAAGTTCCTATTCTTGTTTCTTACTTTGAAAATACCACAGGAACGGGATACATATTTTGTGATGGTGTAACTAAATAAATGTAACAAGCAGAAAAGTACCTAACTGTAGCTTAATTACACAGGTGATCCTGCAAAATTTAACAGATACCATACAGATATATCTCACCATATGAGCATTTCATATTCTCGGCATATAACCAAAACAAATCAAATCAAATACTAATTGCATGTCCTTTAATAAATGTTTTCTATTAACTGCAGTCACATAGCATAGTTATAATCCACAATAGTGGTTGAGAGTACTTGTAATGGTTATAATATAGAGTGGTATGCTTTTGAATTCTTTATCCCATCAATCTTGTTCTTTACTTTTAATAATTTCATTATGCAGCCTTTCCTGGGCACAGGGTCGGCAGGATGCTGCCTTCCTGCCAGGTATGACTTTTTATTAATTTTTTTTGTTCAAGTAAATTGCTTTATGGGTTATGCTAAGTTTATTGCTCAAGTATTTGCCATTAAATTTTAATTCCTGAAGGACTTGTTTATCTTTCGATTTCTTATTTGTCCTTTTACTGCAACTGTATGACATAGTACATGCTCCTAGAACTAGCTTTGTTCTGCTACTAGTTCTAAGAAACTAAAGTATTAACTTATCAATCAATAAAAAGTAAAATGAAACCAAATATTAAAAGTATACATGAAGTCCACTCTAAGTAGACTAAAGAAAACAAAATTAAAAGAGCACTTTGTTTACACCCAAATCAAAATTTTCGAAATTGGATTAAGTGAATTTCATCTAAGTACCGATGTCAGTTAACTTAGCGTACCAATTAGCTAAAATGATTTGAACAGAGGCTGCCAACTTAGCCAAAAAATATGGGTCTATTTTGCTGTTGTCTGACTACTTTGCTGCTGGGTTGCTGGTTGTGCTGTTTGTGTAGTTAGTCTTTGTCTCTGCTACTTGTCTGTTAGGCTGCTCTATGTCTGTTGCGCTTTTTATCTTTGTCTGGCTGCCTCTGTTAGGCCGCATTATCTCTGTTGTGCTGTTGTATCGTTGTTGTCTGTGTTGTTTGACTGTGCGGGCTGACTAGCTTCTTTGCTGTTGGATTGCTGATTTTGCTGTCGGACTGCTGGCTTTTCGGTTGTCTGCTGATGTCACTGTCAAGCAGCCTCTTGGTTTTAGGCTGCTTCTCTCCTTTTGTTTTTGCTTTTGGGTCTGTGTTGTATTGTCTTACCTGTGCTTGTTTGTATCATGCTTGATGTTTAGCCTTGTGCTTCTAGTATACTCTTCCCATCATAGGGCCTGTTCTATGATGGTCATGGTATATTTGGTCTGGGGTATTTCCCTTGAAATTTGTACACTTTCTATTTTTTTAATACAGTTTAAATTTAGCAAAAAAAAAGTATGACATTAATATTATGTTGAAATATTAAATTTAATAATAATAATAATAATAATAATAAATTAGTGATTTGAAAATTAATTATAATTTACAATGAATTTTGATTATTTATCAATTAATTTTTTTTACAAATTTATAATTTGTGAAGGATTTTACTTGAGAAATGGATTTTAATGAAGGATTATTTTCTTCACTAAATTTTTTTAGTTAATTAATTAATCATCAATGAAGGAATATTTCTCACTAATTTGAAAATACATTCTCAATTTATAATTAGTGAAGGAAAATTCTCTCGTTAAATAAATTTGTTTTTCACAATATATTATTTGTGAGGGAATACAGTTATTCATTAATTTCAAATAGTCCTTAAAATATTATTTGTGAAGGAAATCAATCTTTCATTAAATAACAATATTTCATTAATAAATACAAATTGTGAATAAAAAAGTTATTCACAATATATCTTTCACAAAAAACATTTAGTTACTACTTAGCGAGGATACCCAATTGCGAGGAGGTCTAATGCGAGCTCTCGTTTGAAGGAAATATTTCTTCGCAATAAATCACTTGTGAGTGATATAGGGCCTCTAGTGAAGGATTTGTCCTTCATTATAGGCCATTTTTGGTGTAGTGATTAAGTTTGTGGTGTATTTAGACACCTTTTTAAGTTTGGGGTGCAAAAGTAAATAAAAAGTGAAGTTTGGGATTCATTTTGTCTTTTAATCTTCTTTCCATGATATCCACCCTATACAATTAAATGTTGTGGAACATATGCGATTCAGTATATATTAACTATTTCTTATTTTTCATTTTTGTGCTTTTCTTTTGACAGAAGTAAAAAAACAAAAGCGTTACACTACGTATTACTTAAATTTTTCTCAGTACATTAGATAGGCTGCTGTAGGTGAATTAGGATTCTCTCTATTTTATGGTTTAAATTTAAAATGTATTGAAATGTGACATCATGATGATGAGAGAGATGATAATATGAAATATACAAAAAATAAAAACTCTCTATTTCATTTGGAATGGAGTCCGCCGTAGCGCGTTAGAACTATATATATGATCCACAGCTCGTAGGGATTCATTCCCCTTGCGTTTGTATATTTTGTTCTGATGTTTTTCTGGAACTCAATAATTAAAATGTATTTAAAATAAATAAAGAAGAGATCGAAGAGAGACAATATATATATAGTTCCAATTCCACATCCTTTTCTCATATTTCTCTCGGTTCCCTAGCTAGTAATTTATCTGAAGCAGCAGCCGCCCATTCGTACCTCATCAATCTCTCTCCAAAAGTTGAAATGAAGAAAGTTTAAAAAGAAAATGACAAGGAAGAGTAAGCCTATAATTAAAGTACATATATAAGAGAAGTTTATATGCATGCATGCACGCATGCACATTGGATGCAGAATAACAACTGGTTCTTCAATCTTCTTCCTGATCATCACCATCACCTCTTGATGTGTGTGTGTATAAATATATATATATATATATATATATATATATATATATATATATATATATATATATATATATATATATATATTGTGCCTTCTTTCTTCAATCTTTGATCTTGAAGACGAATTTTTCTGGACCAGTTAAATGCAAAACCAAAATTAAATCACCAATTAGTCACGCTAGCAAGCTCTAATTTGTAAAATCAGCCTGGTCTGCCTAATGTGAACTCCAGGCTTGGGATTTTGCAATCCAAACTAGACGCTAAGTAGCTCTTGAACCGTGAAGAATCACATTCCTGCAAACAATTTGCAAAGCTTGTTATTACCAAAAAAAACCTCCTGCATATATATATATATATATATATATATATATATATATATATATATATATATATATATATATATATATAGCATCAATTCGACAACAGTATTAGGGTTTATGACATATTTATACTCTCACTGATCATATTATATGACCACCTTTTAAAGTCATATATACTCGAGATCTCCATTCAAATTTTTTTTTTGTTGTTGTTGTTTTTTTTCACATTTTTATATTAATTTTAAATTTAAAAATGTCTTCAATTGATTTTAAGATGTTGAAATTAATCTTATATTTTGAAATGGAGTAAATGAGATAAGCAATATTAATTTGGGGTATAACCATGTCGCTTAACTGTATGACACAACCCACGCTTCACCAAAAGTGTGAACTCGATCATATAATTAATTCTAGTCTCAGATGAGTCTTTTGCTTTGAAAAATTAATCCATTAGAAAGTGATATACCTCTATCTGGTGTCCAGATCTTTGCTGTGATGAAAAGGTGGACAATGGTCTGATCCCGTCTGTATCGATGGAATTAGTATGCAACCAATCCTCTCTATTGCTGAAAATAATCATAAAAAATCAGTCAGTTAATTTATGTTACAAGGAACAAAAAAATATTAGGAGCTCAAGCTCAAGTTTAAGTTCATCAGTTCATCTGATTATTGATTTAACTTTCTCTTCGTTATTAGTTGGTAAGAAGAATGGTTAAACTAAAACATAAATGGGAAACGCTCATGCATCTAATAATTTTACGGAGATAAGATCATCAATATTGATTTTTAAAAAATCAATTTAAGATATTTTCAAATTTAAAATTGACACGATTCATTTAAGTTTTTAAAATATTAAATCTTATAATAATCATAACTGTATTGACATAAATTAATTTAATTCATATCAATTTTAAATTTAAAAATATTTTAAATTAACTTTATATATAATTTGAAACGAACTCAGTATATAATTAAGAACGTTTCATGTTTCATATAGGAAGAAAGGGGATATCTGTGTGATTTTAGAACATTCCCCAATTAAAATAAATTTCATATCTTTCGAAAACAATATATATTGTACAGACCCTAAATCAAGAACTATGTACTATGCTTTTCGTAACAGCAAGAAAACATACTCAAAACACGCACATTTCTGGTGCAAGATGTACTATCACTTAATTAGAATTAAGTGGCACCCTATAAAATTAAGAAATTGATATACAAAATAGCTAATTAAGTAATAGGTTTTTATTTTTGTTAATATATATGATATATATATGCAATTTTAGAATCCTCTGCACGAGAATGTAATTTACTGGGGGAGAAGATTTTAGTTTGTTTGCATACACCTACTCTAGAAGGTTAGGGGAAGTAGAGCGTATAAAAACCATACCAATGGCACATATTCCAGATTTTCAACCTCATTGGCCCCGTTTTCCACATCCATATGCTTGAAACTTGGAAATAGTCATTATTAATGTATACTGCTTTTGGAGTTCAATCTTATAATGTTATTGTTATATATAAAGATAGCTTCTCTTAGTGTCACAAGGTCCTCATTCAATATTTGTTTAATTATTAAGTTACAACATTAAAAACTAAAGAAGTAATGATGAATTAAAGAAGACGTGACTTAATTATCATATTTCAAAAAATACAAAGTAAAAGCCCATAATCAAGTGTAAAAGAACGTGTACTTTTAGCTTGTTTATTAAAAAGCATATACAGTCTGCTTACATAATAAATAAAAAATAAATCGATTATAGTCACAATTTTTTTGTCTTTATAATATATAAAATCGTTGTTATAATAGGTTATATCTAAGACAAAAGTTCGAACCATCGTTATAGTCTAAAAAACCGTATTAGATAAAATAAATAAAGAAGTTTATTATAATTTTTTTTATATTTTTGTTTTATTTATTTCAACTAAGATAAAAGATTTATTTTGAATTGGAATATGATTAAAATTAAAGTTTTTTTATTTTAACTTGGAATTAGATTCCACGTTAACTTGAATACAAAAGTTTATTCATATATGGAATATGATTTCATGTTTTCTAGAATAAAGGAGTTTATTCACATATGAAATAGAATTCCATATTTCTTAAAATTAAAGATGTTTAATTTTGATGAGTAATAAGACTCGACATATTTTATTTTTTCAGCAATTTTAAATTAAAAAAAAAGGAGTTTATTTTGTACTTGAAATTAGATTCCATGTTAATTAAAAATAAAGGATGAATTTTTTTTTCCATATACATATATATATATACATACACACATATATATATATATATATTGTATATATTATAATATTTTATCAAGGGCCATATATTTCTTAAAAGTTCTCTACATTGATCAGGAAAAAGAAAGGAAGATCACCCACACCCCAACACACAAAACAATAATTGAGTAGTACGTACAGAATTAAAAGAAATCATACTGGCTAGTCTTTTGTGGATTAAATATCTGAATAAGTTGACAATCGCCGAGTGATAATTTATCACTCCTTTAATTAAGAGTTTCTGTTGTTTTCCTACATTTCTCCACACGTTGATTTCGGTACGGCTACGCAGTTCATTACGTAGTGAAACATGATTTTATATAAGTTTTTATAGTTCAAAATTATCTTAAAATTTAAATATAATATTTTTAGTTCAATCAACAAATTAATTTTTTTTAAGTATTTTAGTATAAATGTATTGTTTGACCATCCATTATTAAGTTATAATATTAATATATATATAATTATAAGTAAAATAATAATAAAAAAATTAATACATTAAATTTAGAGAATATACAAATATTAAAACATAATAATTTATTAGGTCAACAAGAGTATAGGTAACTGCATTTCCCAAGCGAATTTTCTTGCCCGAGTCTGAGAGTAGTAATATTGGAACCAGTGGCAAATACAAAGAACATTTAATGGCAGCAGGTATCACTCCCTCCTGTGCGTACCAAACCATGTACTCCAATATTGTCCAGTACATTACTAATATATATACTAGTTTTATATGTATATATAAAGGGTCTAGTTAAATCAAACTTTGAGAAAAGGAGAGCACTTAAGTCAAGGTACTGGCCTTTTTTGGTCATATATGCAAAATGTCCTCGTGAAGGAAATAAGAACCAGAGATTTAATAATTTAAAATGTCATTAACAGTAGTATTAATATGAAATTATTAGTAGTACTTATATAGTTCCAAAGAGAAAAGAAAAAGTGTAGCAGTAGTTGCTTTTCTCTCTTACCCCATTTATTTATTTAGCGTTTGATTGTGTTGGTCTGCTTTTTATATTTTAATATCAAGTCTCAGGTGAAATATTTTAAACTCAAAAGAAGAAATCAAGGAACAAGATCAGAAGAAAAAGCAAAAGCTGCCACAAGAACCCCCCTTTTATTCTTCAAAAATGGTGGAACTGGACGTGGGTTTAATTTGCATTTCTATATTGAATGTACCATGCAAAAGTAAAAAGCAAAAAAAAGAAAATCTATACATTAATTTATTAGTCCAACATTATATATATGTATATATTCCAAAAAGTCTACGTGAGACTGCACCATTATATGTAGGACATTTATATTAATATACACCCTTTCCATTATATAAAATATGTCTTAAATACATGTTTTTGCATAATTTAAGAAAAATAAAAGCATATAATTTTTCATTTTACACATGATGGATTTCACATAAATCACTATATATATATTTTCTCTTTTCCTAAGTAGTATATAAACCTTACTTTAGTCCTTTTAAGGCTAAAATAGGTTTTATATGACATTTTGAATTATGTATTTTAGATATTTTTACAGGAAAAATAGAATAAATATTTTTTTTTGTACTTCACTCATCTTTTGTAAGACTTTAAGAGTATATACAAATATATTGTGTTACCTTGAAGAGTTACTCCAAAGAGTAGTAGATGGATAGTCCGATTCATGTTGCAAATTGGGTCGATCAGATGACCCTCTGGGATCTATAAATTTGTGCAAGCCAGCATGATGATCGCCTGAGCTGCCCAAAGTGGACATGTCTTCTTCTCCAGACCCATCGGATAGGCCTACGTGAAATTAAAACCCATAAATATATAAATTAAAGCTAGGGTTTAATCAAATGGAATATTATTAAAGAGAGAATTTTGGTGAGGAGAGTTATTTAGTATTGAGAAAAGCAAACATGCATGCATGTATTAAAGAAAAAGCTGATGAATTAAAGTATAAAAGCATACGAGTTAGTAGTAGGTAGTAGTAGTACCTGAGGAAGCTGCAGGTTTGTCAGTGGTTTTAACAGTTCGATACATCTACAAATTATGATCAGTATTTGTCTAATTAGACAAGTGAAATAGAATGAAATATATGGGAGTACTAGAAAAATCCAAATATATATAATACCGCATAGCAGAAATGGTTAGATTTTAAGGGAATGAAATAAAAAATTAAACACATTTCATTCTCAGCTTAGGAAAGGAGAAGTACTACTATTGTATTTGTATATATGTAGCAGTATATACTAATAACTACTCAAACACATAGGCTTATCAAAAAATGCTAGTTAACCAGACAAAGGTTGTCTAGATTTGTCTAGACAAAGGTCAATGGGTTGCATAGTTCAACTGATCACAACGAACTAAATTGTATAACTCATCAGTACTTGTCTAAACAAATTTAAACAATTTTTGTCTAGTTATCAAACACTACTCTCTCTCTCTCTCTCTATATATATATATATATATATGTATATATATCATGTTATACTGTGAAGTTGTAGACTAGTTCTGGGTCAATGTCTTTGTTTTATTCTTAATTACGATGCTGATAAGTAAGGTTGTTGTGAGTAGTAATGAGCTAGCTAGCTAGCTGCCTGTATTACTCATTATTGGAAAATGATGACTTTTTTACTTTGACTGTTACCAATAGTAAATACGACTACTGTCATTCTTCTTTCCAGTACTACTAATTACAAAGATATACACTTCTCTCTCTCTCTCTTTCTCTCTCATTGGTGACTGCTAGAAATAAAAAAGGATGATATATACTTCTTTCTACTACAATAGATTTATTCTTAAATTCATTCATTCATTCACTAGCTCACAACATTTCATCGGCTACTGTGCCGGAGAGATAGTCGACGGAGACTGCATCATAAAAGTTTAGTGAATAATTTAAAGAAAGAGGTGAGACATGTCAAATGAAGGGAATCAGTTTTAGTGAAATTGACACACTGCTTTGACTATTCGTCAAGTTCATATAAAATAGAGTATATTTCTTTAGTATATAGACGGAGTTATATTTTCCTTGAAATCCTTTACATTATTAAAGTTGTAGATAAATTATAAAATTATGTAATATATAAATGTAACTTGTTTTCTATATTAAGATTGACTAACTTTACCGACTACAACTTCACAGAATCCGGATTTCATATGAATAAGTTTTCTTCTCATGACTTTGTTTGATGTACCTACCTGCAAATGGCTCTTGACATGGGCAAGTGTAAGATCTTTGACATCCATTAGCTCAAGAACTGACTTTGGAGTTGCCCCTATATTCACAATCATTCAAATATAGAACTCTTAAGTATTAGTATATAGGAAATAGAAACACGCGTGCACACACAAAAAACCCCCCAAAAAACCCATGATTCCTCGTCAAACCTTAAATTGAAACATACCTAGTATAAAATCAAGACAATAATAAAAAGAAAGAACACGAATATTACAAATATAAAGAAATTGGTAGTTTACTTTCATGGCCACCAAGAAGCTCAACGGCATGAACGAAACGCGCATGGAGCGTGCTAGTCCACCGCATCCTGGGTGCCCTCATACTCCGCTTTGCCGGGAGCTTTGGCAGGAATCCTGATCTCATCATCATCGCATGATTATGAAAACCCTCAGAAGGGTTTGCCCCAACTCCAAACTGATTATTTTGGGGATAATGATAAGAAGAAAGCCTGTTAAACCTAGCGGCTCCTCCCTGTATCCGATTATAAGCTGCCGATGAGGTGGAGGATGATGCAATATTATTAGGATCCAAGTTAGTACCAAAATAAGGCGAGTGATGGGAAAGAGGAGAGGAAGGATTAGAAGGATAAGGATTAGAGGGCATTGGATAGAAGCACATCTTTGGATCTTTGTCTCTTGGATGATGGTCCAAAGGCAAGAAGGGAAATGAACGGCTGTGATAGACTGGGATGCCCTTTATCGGCCTCAATCCGTCCGTTGTTGTTGATGATACATTGAGTAATGAAACCCCACGATTTATGTGGTTATAATTATTGGGTTGATTTTGGTGATGAAAAGGGTTTAGTATTGTTTGTGATGGTACTTGTGGTGCTTGTTGTTGAGCTCCTCCTCCATGTCTGAAATTATTTGGTGTTGATTGCGTAAGGGAGAGCTCAGTGAAAGAGTTGGAGGTGGATTTATGATGTTTTATGCCATTGTGTATTGAGGAAATGTTGGGAAGACTGATCTGGAGAGAAAGATCAGGAGAGTTTGAAGTACTAGTATTATTACCTTCTATACAAATCCCTTCCAAGGGCATCTTCTTTTTTCTTTTTTTAATAAATGAAAAAAATTAGATTTCTCTCTTCTTCTTTAACTAGCTAAAGAAAATTGAAATAAAATCAAATATACTACAAAATAAAAGAATGAACTGATCTCTCTATGTATAGGTATCTCTTTCTCTCTCTCTCCACAAAGACAAGCACACAAAGAGAAAAAAGCAAAAGAGGAGGAAAAAAGAAAAAAGAAACTCAAACTATGAGTCTTGGGGTTTTCTAATAACAAAGAGATTTGGTTGGTTTGAACTTTGAGTAACAATATGTGGAAAAGCTTGGAAGAAGACAGCTTGATTATGAGTAGTTCTACACACAGAGACTTAATTAAGGAGCTAGCTACCTTGAGAACTTAAATTAGAAAGATGGAAGAAGAAAGAAATAAAGAGATAGCCAGAGAGAAAGAAAGAAAGTAAACATGGATGGACGAATTAGTGTTTTGGAAAACAATAAAATGGAAAGAAAATAAAGGGGGGAATTCAAGAAAGTCGTTGAAAGGAAAGGGGGAGGGGATTTGGGTATTTTATTTAATTTCTTTGTACATATTACTCCACTAATAGTACTAGTAATTTTCCTCGAGAGCATATCTCTGAAAATGACACTAGAGGAGAGAGTATAACAATTAACACTCTCTTTAGTCAAAACACGCAAAGCACCAAAAAAACACCACACAACACAAGCTAGCTAGGGAAATTAATACTACTAGTTACCAAAGTAGAAAAAAGCTAAAAGGGAGAGCATATTTGATTTGCTTCTATATATCTTCCCCGTAGACAACGGGTTTATTTTTCTTTCTTTTACCCCGCCTTTTCCCTTGTGTACGTGGAAATGTGATTCCATTTCCCCCACCCTCCTCGCTTCATTCTCTATCTGTGGTCGATATATATACACGGTATATATATATATATATATATATATATAGTAGTACTTGTATTCGAATTGAAATTTAGTGTCAAATTTTAATTAAACTTGGATTACATTCGATTGCAAATGAACTTCTTATTTAAGTAAATGCTTAATATTGAGTTTGTTCAACATACTTGCATTAATTACATGCTTGTATTACGTGCATCAAAGATTTTACATTTGCACTGATATGGTAAACTTTACAATGAAAATTTTACTTCCCTCCTTAATGTATAGGATAATGTATTAATAATTAATTCTCGTGAGACATTGGAATCATACATATACTACTCCCTCCATCCCATTATATCTGACGTTCTAGAGATTTTCACATAGATTAAGAATAGATACAATTTTACTATTTTACCCTTAATTAATACTTTGATCTCATTTAATTCTCCATTAACACCAGACTCAGATCCCTCCCTCTCGTCGCCTTAAGTTCGCAATTCTCGCTACATTCATCGTCCTCATCTTCAATCTCCAGATCCAACAATGGAGCTAAAAACTAAGGCCTCTGCAAGTGAGACGAAAGTTTCATCGGCCGGATCGGCCGGATCTGTAGTAATTTCTTTGTCTCTCAAAGCTTCAATCAAAGCCCCTCTCTCTCTCTCTCTGAGCTTTTCTTTTTGTCGATTACTTTTGGCAGTAGTAGGACTGTAGGAGTAATTCAAATGTTTATTACCTAATGAATGATTCAACGGTCGAGATTGTATCTAACAATCTCAGAACAGAACTGAGACAAAAGGGAGCGATCGTTCGACGATGATGATGATGTGTCGATGAAGTTATCTGAGTACTGTCACTAGTGATGATGTGACGCCCCCAAAATAGGTATACATCACCCATCTTGGGTCGCCAGATACAAGGTACAGAATACAAATACAATCTTAAATATACAACTATCGTGCAAAATACAACAAAACAGAGCTGTAAGTTTTAATACAAATATTGTCTTCTAGACAGTATTCAAACTCAAAATAAGTCCTCAATATATTTATTATCACACTATTTCATAGAATAGTGAGGACTACTATAGCCACCATCTCGGACCATTACTCCATTTCCCGACTCGTCTCAGCTATATTCTCATTTCCTGAAGAGAACAATGAAAGAAAAGGGTGAGCTCAACTAGCCCATAAGAAATATTATGACTAAGATAATGCAAAATAAATTATCCTTAGCCTTCAACAGTGTTAAACTGATAAAATACAATAGACATCAAGTTTAACTGCAGCGGAATAAGCAATCCATTAGAAGAGTCAAGTAGAGCATGATATACTATCTTCTATGATTTAAAATATTTTCATCAATTTTTATCGTTGAGACTCAGCTTAATAAATAAGCCACATCATCGAGTCATCCCTGCTTTACGGGCCAAGGATATTCATTAAATTATCAATGGTCATGACATACCGAATAATCCCTGGTCATAATCATACTAAAAACTGTCCATCAATGCACTACCGACCACTGAAGATTTTTACCACATCATTCGTCACATTATGGTCATGACTATACCGAATAATCCCTGGTCATAATCACACCAAGTCCATCTATGCACGTAAGCCAAAGATGACTTTTATCACAATATAAACATGAAAATGATGACAATGATATAAGCATTAATCAAACGAAAACAAGGATAAATATTAAAGACTTTAAATTTATCCAAATATTATCAATCACATAATGAACTCATAATCTAATATTATTAATATTATAACAATATTTTAATCACTTCTTAAACTTATAAATAATTTATTTCAATTGTTTATACTTTACCAAATAATACATTTAATCATTCAAAAATGCCATACTCATAAGATTTCATCACTAATGATCAAATCCCTTATCAAAAATCTGCATATACCCTATATAGGATTCCCAAGCCATAAAATCCTATTTACTAATTTCGTTACTTCATATAACATATTTAACTCATATATTCGTAACTAAACCATTTTTCATGAAAAATTACCAAATCAACTTGTTATTTTTCTATCCTTTGCCCAAACATATATACATATATTTCATACACAACAAGTTTTTTTTTAAATTTTTTTAACTCCCTTCAATATTTTTCAAAAATCAATTTTTAATTAATTCCTTAAGAAATTAGCTACCTCAAGTTTAACTCCAGAAATTCCCAAATCTTGGCAGGATCTTACACGTTTAAGCGAGCTTTCCAGTTTAAATTTCATGGCCACCGGAGTTATAAACCTCGGGTTATAGCATTTTTTGTCAGAAAAACCTAAATATTGAAATAGTCATAACTTGCTCATTTTAAGTCGGAATGAGCTCATTTTTGGACAGGAGGTACTTTATACCATATATTTTCATGTCCCAAAAGGCCGAAATTTTTTTCACAAACTAAGTGGCCAAAAATGCCCTTTTAAATTTACGGGACAAGAGCCTTTTTTTGTCTTTCGTAGTTTTGACTCCTTTCACAAAATCACCCACACAAAATCTACAACACTTTTTCCAGTGATTCCACTTGGATAAGTTAGAAAACTCATAGATCGAACTCTAGAACTTGACCACACTCAAAAATTCGAAATATAATATGATATATGGTTAATTTTTATATTCCATTTTCACCAAAATCTGATTTTCAACCCTTTGTGATTTCTAAGAAACTTTCATGTTTTCACATAATAACCAACATAACTCATCATGATAAAGACATAATAATTCAATAAAATAAGTTCAAGAATTAATTTATCCAGGAACCAGCAACATCCAAATTGTCAACATGATACTGCTTTGTGGAGAAAAATTCAAGAATGTTCAGAAGAATATTTTCATGAAAAGATACTAGATGAAACTCAAATATCTAGGATATTCTACTAATTTCATGGAGTATAGAAGCCAAAACTTTAACCAACTGAGTATAACAGAATATATGAAACTGCAAATGTATTTTCGCCCGCCATGCGGTAATCCACGTATATAACTCATTTCCACAATTTAATAAGGAATGAATACAAAGGATCATTCACCATGCATGTGGTAATCCACATAGACATGTTATTTCAACAGAATAACAAAGAAGGATTCACCATGCGTGCGATAGATCGCATGCAGAAAAGTTATTTCAATGTAATAATAAAGAATGAAACCGGTCGTCGCGTGGCATACATACATGATATTCCAATGAATAATAAATAATGGAACCGGTCGTGCGAACGCATACGTACATGATATTAGATAGAATAATAAAGAATGGAACCGGTCGTGATGCGCGAACGCACGGATATGATATTAAACTGAATAATAAAGAATGGAATAATGAAGAATTTCACCATGTATGCGAGATTGCGCATGTAGAGCAAAAGTTATTCCAACATAATAATAAGGAATGGAATAACAGAATAATTTCACCATGTATGCGGTACTTCGCATAAACAGGTTATTCCAACAAAATAATAAGGAATGGAATAACAGAAATTCTCTTCATGAATACGAAAGAAATAATAACCCTTACGAGTACAACAAATAATATCCCTTATCTTATAAAGAAGAGTATTCCGAATAGTAGGGTGAGGATATTCTTGAAGAAAACTTGCCATACGCTCAAAGCCTCTTAAAACTCTAAAGAAATACGCTCAAGATTATAGAAGAGAATTTTCTGAATTTCTGGTGTGATTTCAATTCTAACTAAGCATCCTATTTATAGGAGAATTGAAAGGATACTATGCAATAAAATATAATATATTATATATATATATATATATATACTTTATTTAAAATCTAATAAAAGAAATAACTTTACAAAAGTATTCTGTTTTATATAAAAAACTTTTCTGTTTTATTACATTAATAATACTAATAAAACAAAATTTATATATATAATATATATATATAAACTTCCGTGACTTCATAAGAAGACACCTCAATATATTTAACAACATTTATCATCATTATTATAATTCACAATATTAATTGACCAGGTCGTTCCCAGAAAAGAGGGGACTTTCCAATAAGAATTTCTCCCTATTGGCGCGCAATTAGGTGACCAAACCTCTCATTGGCAGAACTTCTAGACATCGTTAATATTGTAAATAATAATATTAATAACTTTGTTATCTCAATTATTGATTTAATAATATATAAAATATCAACAATAATTGAATCAAATAACGTGAGATATTATGCAATAATTACAATAGCAATAATTGAACAAAACTAAGTGACTTCTCACGTAAGCATCAATAATCAATACCGTGTGCTACTATGCAACCACGCCAGATATTCGTACTTTTTACTACCGAGTAGTTTAACAGTTTTAACGGTAAAACTTTCATTAGTTATTTTCATAAAAATATTTTTTCGTTTTCTCAATCCGACTAATAATTACATTGTAGGGTCCACCAATGATTATACTGGTAAATGCGGATATTCCAAACAAAAAGAATATTCCCCTACCAATCGAATATAATACAACAACTTGCATTTTTTTCAAAATTTATAAATATTACCCATAACTATAATATTATATCAAATCCACTCCATAATATTAAAAAAAATATTTCGAGAAATTTAAATCTTTATTCATAAAATTTGGGGTCTCACAATCTCCCCTTCTTATGGATTTTTGCCCTCAAAATTTACGTACGTACTTGATATGCCGAAGAGATGAGGATACCTTGACTTCATTTCAGATTCTAACTCTTGAGGTATAACCTTTGAGTTTTGAATACGATCCTTTTTATCCAAGATTTTAATACGTATCTCCTCATACGTTAAATCTTCTTCCGCTATCTCGTCTAGTTCTAATTTAATAACGTGGTTCGGTCATCCACATATTTACGTAACATCGACACGTGAAAAGCGTTATGAACACGCGACATACTTGGCGGTAAAAGCGAGTCTATAGGCCACGGTTCTACTCGATCGAGGATTTCAAATGGGCCAATTAAATCGAGGGTTGAGATTTCTCTTTGAGAACTCCGCTTTTAAAATAACGCCTCTTGAACCTTCTTCTTCGTATTCATCGGCTCGGGTTTCAGTAGTTGTGTAGTAGTTTTTAACATTATCGACTAAAGTCGGTTCTAATCATATATTCGTTATCTTCACGTGAGGTTCGTATATTCGCACTTATAAACGCATATGATCTTCTACTCAACGCGTCAGCTACCACGTTCGCTCTTCCACAATGATATTGAATGGTATGATCGTAATCTTCAACAGCTTGAGCCAACATCTTTGGCTCATTATACGTTCTTTTTGGTTGAAGAAATATTTAAGGGTTTTGTACTGGGGTCAATAAAAAATTCGATTTCACGCTCTGGGGTAGGTCAAGAAGTCTTCAGGGAATACGTCAGAAAATTTATTAACAATAGAAATATCATTCAAAACTGTGACTCTCATCCAAGACTTAGATAACATATGTAATGAAGGTTTCTCCCAACGGAGTTTCAATAGATAAGTCAAAGTCTAATTTCTCCGAAGTCAAATTTAAACATTGAACGCAAGCAAGAGAGATAAAATATTGGGTAGAACCGGTATCTAATAAGGCATAGACTTCGCAAGAGTTTATAATTAACTTACCCGTGATAACTTTGTTCAGGTTCCTCGTCATAAAAAAATGCTCTCTCTTAAACTACCGATTTTGACTTGTCTGGGACATCCCAGTTGGACTTAACTTTGCTGTAGAGTACATTCCACCCTTAATTGCTTCGTCACATTCCTAATCCATGATTCGAATCATTACTCTCCGATCCATATTGAATTGGGGTTGACCGCTCTGCACAGGGTAATTTCGAATTCGATGTTGGATTCTCCCAATTGCTGTCCAAAAAGCAAAATCCATTTCATCTATTTTGGCCTTATTGGATTAGACGTCTTTTTCTACAATATCTACTCGTCGTGCGACTTTTACCCATGCATCATCTATTCTCATTCTTTCAGTTGCTTCTTCTTTCATCAGAACTTTGATCATAGCATTCTCAGATACATGCTCTAATATCTTATACTCTGCCAAAGAGTGCTTCTGTTCAAGCATCGTACATCGGGTAACACAATTTTAAATTGTTGCATCTCTTTGCTCCACGACCACCTGCCGTTCTTCAGCCTGCTCTTCTAACTCATGAATACGATTTTGTAATTCTAAATTTTGATCATAAAATTCTTCTAATAAATTCTCCTCAGGTTTTTCTTCTTCCTCACTCTCAATTTGCTAAGAACTAACTAGCTGGGTGCAACTATTAGTTCTTCACGCACCACGTAGATATCTCTAATTTCTTCTTCGTCTGACATCACATTAACCTAGTTAGTGATTAAAGGTGTCTCAATGGTCTCACGTCCTTCATTGCTTATCTCAATATTTTTGGATGTCATTTTCAAATACTGCAACAAAACAAGGGTTAATTAACATATCACATATTATCCCTATACTCTGACTTATTAATTAAATACCAAATAAACTTAGGTAGGTCATACTAGCGAAGAAATTTTCCGTCTCTCCCCTCCTAGTTCTTATCTCACATCTCAGCCAGGGATCATATCCCTAACCTTTGATACCAACTGTGACGCCCCCAAAATAGGTATACATCACCCATCTTGGGTCACCAGATACAAGGTACAGAATACAAATACAATCTTAAATATACAACTGTCGTGCAAAATACGACAAAACAGAGCTGTGAGTTTTAATACAAATATTGTCTTCTAGACAGTATTCAAAATCAAAATAAGTCCTCAATACATTTATTATCACACTATTTCATAGAATAGTGAGGACTACTATAGCCACCATCTCGGACCATCACTCCGTTCCCCGACTCGTCCCAGCTATATTCTCATTTCCTAAATAGAACAATGAAAGAAAAGGGTGAGCTCAACTAGCCCAGTAAGAAATATTATGACTAAGATAATGCGTAATAAATTATCCTTAGCTTTCAATGATGTTTAAACCGATAAAATACAATAGACATCAAGTTTAAGCTGCATAGTGAATAAGCAATCCATTAGAAGAGTCAAGTAGAGCATGATATCTACTATCTTCTATGATTTAAAATGTTTTCATCAATTTTTATCGCTGAGACTCAGCTTAATAAATAAGCCACATCATCGAGTCATCCCTGCTTTACGGGCTAAGGATGTTCATTAAATTATCAATGGTCATGACTATACCGAATAATTCCTGGTTATAATCATACCAAAAATTGTCCATCAGTGCACTACAGGCCACTGAGGATTTTTACCACATCATTCATCACATTACGGTCATGACTATACCGAATAATCCCTGGTCATAATCACACCAAGTCCATCTATGCACATAAGTCAAAGATGACTTTTATCACAATATAAACATGAGAATGATGACAATGATATAAGTATTAATCAAATGAAAATAAGGATAAATATTAAAGACTTTAAATTTATCCAAATATTATCAATCACTTAATAAACTCATAATCTAATATTATTAGTATTATAACAATATTTTAATCACTTCTTAAACTTATAAATAATTTATTTTAATTATTTATACTTTACCAAAAAATGCATTTAATCATTCAAAAATGCCATACTCATAAGATTTCATCACCAATGATCAAATCCCTTATCAAAAATCTGCATATACCCTATATAGGATTCCCAAGTGATAAAATCCTATTTACTAATTTCGTTACTTCACATAACATATTTAACTCATATGTTCGTAACTAAACCATTTCCATGAAAAATTACCAAATCAACTTGTTATTTTTCCATCCTTTTCCCAAACATATATACATATATTTCATACACAACAAGTATTTTTTTTAAAAATTTTCAACTCCCTTAAGTATTTTTCAAAAATCAATTTCTAATTAATTTCTTAAGAAATTAGCTACCTCAATTTTAACTCCAGAAATTCCCAAATCTTGGCATGATCTTACACATGTTAACGTGAGCTTCCAGTTTAAATTTCATGGTCATCGGAGTTATAGAACTCCGGTTATAGCATTTTTCGTTGAAAAAACCTAAATATTGAAATAGTCATAACTTGCTCATTTTAAGTCAGAATGAGCTCATTTTTGGACAGGAGGTACTTTATACCATATATTTGCATGTCCCAAAAGGTCAAAATATTTCTCATAAACTAAGTGGCTCCCCTTTTAAATTTCTGGACAGTAGCCTTTTTGGTACTTTGCAGTTTTTGACTCCTTTGCTAAAATTAGTCCACACGAAAATCTATAACACCTTTTCCAGTGATTCCACTTGGATAAGTTAGAAAACTCATAGATCTAACTCTAGAACTTGACCACACTCAAAAATTCAAAATATAATAGGAGATATGGTCAATTGAATTTTATATTCCATTTTCACCAAAATCTGATTTTCAACCCTTTGTGATTTCTAAGAAACTTTCATGTTTTCACATAATAACCAACATAACTCATCATGACAAAGAAATAATAATTCAATAAAACAAGTTCAAGAATTAATTTATCTAGGAACCAACAACGTCCAAATTGTTAACATGATACTTCTTTGTGGAAAAAAATTCAAGAATGTTCAGAAGAATATTTTCATGAAAAGATACTGGATGAAGCGTAAATATCCAGGATATTCTACTAATTTCATGGAGTATAGAAGTCAAAACTTTAACCAACTGAGTATAATGGAATATATGAAACTGCAAATGGATTTTCAATCGTCATGCGGTAATCCACGTATACTGCTCATTTCCACAATTTAATAAGGAATGAATACAAAGGATCATTCACCATGCATGTGGTAATCCACATGAGCAAAGTTATTCCAATGAATAACAAAGAATGGAATAACGAAGGATTCACCATGCGTGCGATAGATCGCATGCACGAGGTTATTCCCAACGAGAATAATAAAGAATGGAACCGGTCGTGTGTAAACGCCTTGCACAGACGAGGATATTCCAAATGAAATAATAAAGAATAGAATCAGTAAATGCGTAATCCATAGGCGGGATGTTTCAACAGAATAATAAAAGAATGGAACGGTAAATGCGTAATCCACATGGCAGGATGTTCCAATGAGAATAATAAAGAATGGAATAATAGAAGAATTTTACCATGTATGCAAAGATTGCTTGCATAGAGCGAGGTTATTCCAACATAATAATAAGGAATGGAATAACAGAAGAATTTTACCATGTATGCGGTACTTCGCATAAACAAGTTATTCCAACAGAATAATAAGGAATGGAATAACAGAAGTTCTCTTCATGAATACGAAAGAAATAATACCCCTTACGAGTACAACAAATAATATCCCTTACCTTATAAAGAAAAGTATTCCGACTGGTAGGACGAGGGTATTCTTGAAGAAAACTTGCACTATGCTCAAAGCTTCTTAAAACTCTAAAGAAATACGCTCAAGATTATAGAAGAGAATTCTCTGAATTTCTGGTGTGATTTCAATTCTAACTAAGCATCCTATTTATAGGAGAATTGAAAGGATACTATGCAATAAAATATAATATATTCTATATATATATATTTATATTTTATTTAAAATCTAATAAAACAAATAACTTTATAAAAGTATTCTGTTTTATATAAAAAGCTTTTCTGTTTTATTACATTAATAATACTAATAAAACAAAATTTATATATATATATATATATATAAACTTCCGTGACTTCATAAAAGACATCTTAATATATTTAACATTTATCATCATTATTATAATTCACAATATTAATCGAACTCAGTCGTTCCCGAGGAAAGAGGGATTTTCTAATAAAATTTTTCTCCTATCAGCGCCTTAATTAGGTGACCAAACCTCTCCTCGATGAACTTCTAGACATCGTTAATATTTCAAATAATAATATTAATAACTTTGTTATCTCAATTATTGATTTAATAATATATAAAATATCAAAATAATTGAATCAAATAACGTGAGATCTTATGCAACAATTACTATAGCAATAATTGAACAAAAGCGAGTTACTTCTCACGTAAGCATCAATAATCAATACTGGTGTGCTCTTATGCAACCACGCAGACATCGTACTTTTACTACTTGAAAGTAGTTTAACAGTTTTAACGTTAAAACTTCGTAGATTATTTTCATAAAAATATTTTTGTCGTTTTCTCAATTCGACAATAATTTCGTTGTGGGGTCCACCAATGATTGTCTGGTAAATGCGGATATTCTCCGATAAAAAGAATATTCCCCTACCAATCGAATATAATACAACAACTTGCATACTTTTGCAAAATTTATAAATATTACCCACAACTATAACATTATATCAAATCCATTCCATAATATTAAAAAACTTATTTTAAAAAATTTAAATCTTTATTCATAAAATTTGGGGTCTCACAGATGAGCCGCCGATGCACTGGATCTCTTCCCCACCGCATTCATCTCTCTCTTTCTAAAAATGGATTAACCAAAATTGAGCTCCCTTTTGTCTCAGTTCTGTTCTGAGACGATGACTTTTAATTAATCTCATTTCAGTTCTGTTTTGTTCTGTTCTGGTTTCAGTTCAGTTCTGTTTGATGATAGCCTGCCTATAATGGCGGATTTGTAGTAGTTTGCTGTCTATAATTGGCCGGATCTGTAGTAGCTTCTGTCTTTTGAAAACAAAGAAAATAACTATTAATGGTGGTGGAGAAGGAAGGGTAAAGAAGGAAACAAATAGCCAAAATATTCTTAGTATTGTAGAACGTTAAATATTTTAGGAAAAAAAAAAAACTCTAAATATAAAAGGATGGAGGGAGTATATACCAGCTATAGTACTATAGTATTATTATTATTATTTTTCTCATTGACTTGAGAGGAGAGAGAAAGAGAGCCACAAAGGTGTATTTGTTTGGTAGTAAATAGGCAAATATTATATGTGTTAACATGCGTAAACCCAGATAACTTCATGTACAAATATAAGTAAAACCTTCTAATTCCCTTTCATACTCCCAAATATTCCCTCCTAATCTTTCAACAACTTGGTCTGTCATCTTGGGTTTTATTATGTCTTCCATCACATGACCCCTCCACCCATTTAAACCCTCATTGACTCCACCCCCACCACCACAGTGTTAGGGTTTCAAAACCCTAGGCTGAATCAATGGCAATTTATGCGTTTTATATATGGGGATCCTTCTTCACATATATTGCTAAATATAATTAATTCTCTAGCCCTTTTAATGCTTTTTGTACTAGAGATTAACAAACTTAATTGATTCTAGGGTTCTAAATCTTTATATAACCTCCCTCTTTTGTCATTTACTTGTACATTTTAAATTTTATATAAAAAAACTTTGCAATTTAATTATATTTATGTAGTGTGTCACCATTTTCAATGTTACACCAAATGACGCGAGTAGTACACATTTGGTGGTTGGATGGGGGCATTAAATGCATTTTTTTTTGTTATATAGCTTATCTAATTTTTTAATGTACTTTGTGTTACATCCATATTAAGAACTAATGACAATACTCATTTTTCTATTTTTTTTCTAGGTCCCTGTGCCTCTTTCCTGTATTTTCTTGGAAAAATTAATGTGGCCAAAAAAGCTTAGAGGAGCTCACAACTCTTTATTAGAAATATTGGGTAGACAGTTCTGTTGTCGAAGATGAATGAAGCTAAGTGGATACTGGGCTCTTATACTCTGGGTTTTCATTTGGTCCTATTGAGATAATAGAATTTAGCATTACTTTTTAGTTGATTGTCCAAGTAGTTGGAATTTTCATGTAACTTAAAGTGACATATTTTCTTAGGGATGGAATATTTATGTTACACCACACCGTTCTCATTTCGAATAAATCAAGAATTTCAAAATAATAAAAATAAATAATAGAGCAAAAATTGAATATGAGAACATAAAAGGATGGGATAATTAACCAAACAAAACAAGTGAAATTAAGCTCGTAAAATGAGCAAACAGTTCGGGCTCATACTCGCTCGACTAAAAATTTGATTCGAACTTGACTCGAAATATAAATGATTCAAATATTAACAAATTTTAAAATTCGATAAATAACTTGAACCTTCTCAAATTACAATTTTCTATTGATACTCAGATCATATTTGTTCGAAAAGTTTAAACTAAATGTTCGATTCGATAGTTAAACGAGCATGAACAAAATCTTATTTTATATTTAATAAATTTTATGAACCAAATCTTAATAACTCAATATTCAACTCAAATCGATTGGTTTAAACCCTTGAGTGCAATGGATGATATTTTCATATAGCAAAGTACCACACATTCATCCCAAGTTAATTAAAAATGTATAAAGAAGACACCAAGTGATGGCTTCAAGATTTCCTCTAGAAATTCAAAACCATAATATTATAAAAAGCAACTAGAATTATCGTCGTCTTCTTCTGCAGCGAAAGAAATTAAATTTCACATGGACCCATTAATTGGTCGGGTGGACAGTACTCTGAAAAGAATGTAACATAGAGGATATATATAGAATAG